>PVJD01020090.1:0-10240 GCA_004026545.1 Mormoops blainvillei
GGACTGAGGGTTTGGTTGTATCCTGTTAAGGGGAAGAATCTGGGGTCCCAGGAACCATTCGGATGATGGACTCTGGAAGGTCGGTTGCCTAGTTTTGTGGGACAGAGATTAGGGTCCCTGAGTATATTTAGGGTGACAGACTGGCATCTGGTTGTCCAGGGTTGAGTCTCAAACTATGGGTTCCAAGGAGTAGTGGGGACAAGATTGGAAGTTTGGCTGTCTAGTATGATAGGACAGAGACTGGGGTCCCAGGGCGTATTTGGGGTGACAGACTAGGGGTCTGGTTGTCTAGTTTGAGGGGACAGAGGCTGGGGCCCCAGGATTTATTTGGGGTGTCAGAGAATGAGAGCCTGGTGTCTGGTTTTCCAGGATAAGGCCTGAGATCCCAGAGTGCATTTGGGGTGGCGGGGATTCAGGTCTGATCGCCTAGTTTTGAGGGACAGAGACGGGCATCCCAGAGCGTTTGGGGGTGACAGACAGGTCAAGACGGATGGTATGGTTACCTAGTCTGGGTGGGCGATGGGGTGTTCGGCTTGCTGACTTGCGGAGACAGTCTCGGTTCTGGTCGTCTGGTCCGATGAGGCGGATTTACCCAACCTTTGTCATGTTTGGGGCGACAGGTTGTTGGTCTAGTTGCCTAGGCGTTGTGATGGAAACTGTTAACCTTGTTTTCTAGTTTGAGTGACAACGACTGGGGCCCTTTGGTCCCGTTTGACAAGACCAACACTAGAACCAGTTGATGAGACCAGATGTCAAACGCCCCGCTTGGGGTGACATAAGTGGGGGATACGGCCTCTCAGTTCCAGGTGACAATGACTGCTTGTCTCTGAGTCCAGGGCCAGTTTGTTTGAACAATAATTTAGTTTAGATTCAGAAACCACGGGGCAAGTCATCTAGCTTGGGATGATAGAGTTGGGGTTCTCATGATCTATTTGGGGGTGACGGGGTAACAAAGATTGGGGATTCTGGTGGATTTGAAGGAATTGGGATGGGGGACTGGCCTGTCTCCCGTGGGTGACAGAAACTAAGTATACATTGTCGGGGGTCTCAGAGACTGGGACCCTGGTAGTCCACTTTGGGGTGACAGACCAGCTCAGCTGTCTAGTTTTGGGGGGCTCAAACTGGGGGTCCAATGGCTCAGTGCGAGATGATATGTGATGTTTTGGAGACCGCTTATATTTTCATCCCGAGGGTCTGGTTCCCATTTGGGGTGGTGCGAGTCGGGGTGTAGGGCCTAGCTTCATATGACAGAGGTTAGGGCCCAGGGTCTAGTCTGGGACATTAGGCCAAGAATTCGGCTGCGTAGTTTCTGGCAGCATGGCAGCCGGGTGTCTAGCTCAGGGCACAGGGGCTGGGGGGTGTGGCTGTGCACCTGGTGGCCCTGATACAGAGGATCTTCAGTTTGAGGTGGCAGAAACTGTCATTCCAGTTCCCTAGTTTGGGGTGCAGAGACCAGGACCCAGTGCTGAGTCTGAGGCAGCTGACACCTGAGTGTTCCTGGGGTGCCTGAGTCAGGGGGTCCCTGCACCCAGCTATGGGGTCCTGGATGAATGTGGACTTCTGAGCAAGCGTGGCCTGCAGTGGGGAGCCCTGTTGGGGTTACTGGAGCTGGACGTCTGGGCGTTTGGAACCGGAGGACTTTGGGGTTGCCTGTGACGTGAAGGCCAACGGCTGGGCATTGCCGCACGTGAGTGTGGGAGTGACAGACACTGGGGTAGAGATACCCGAAGTGGGGAGGGTTCAGGCTGGGGACTGAATGCCACACCAGGGGGTCTCTGAAGCTGGGGCACACACAACGAGCTGGGGGTCTTTCTGGCCCCCGCAGCAGGGGGCTCAGCTGCCTTTGTCGGACACAACAGGATCCCAAGAGTCGAAATCTAGGTCAGGGGCAAATGGTTATGTGGGCAGAGATGCACTGTTTCAGACGCCAAAATCTGGGGACCCAGACACCTACTTTGGGAAGATGGGCTGGATTTCAGATCATGAACTTGGGGTGACTGAAGTCCTTCCTGCCAGATTCCAGGCGTTCGTGAGCCCGCGCTCCTGATTTGGGCGCCTAAAGCCAGGCTTTAGATCTGCAGCCATGCGGACTTGTGTGGGGGCTGAAGGGGCTGCTGTTTACACCCGGAGTGGGAGGGACGAGTCGAGTTTGGAGGGAGGGAGTCTGGGGGCTCAGCTGTCTGGTTGAGAGTGGCCCTTTGGGGTTTGGTGGTGACCACGTTTGGCAGCCCACTTGCTAGTTTTGGAGTCCTACTGATTGCTAGTTTGAGGGGCACTGAGCCTGGGTGCCCCACCTGCCTGCCGGTCTGGGGGTGTCAGGGGCTGGGAGGCCCGATGCCGAGCCTGTGGGTGACTAGCCGTGGAGTGCAGATGCCTGTTTTGAGCGTGACTCACTATGGCTTTATTGAATGTAGGAACCTGAAGGTTACCCTAGGGGGTGAATGAGACTGTGGCCTGCATTCTAACTTGGGGACCAAGGCCGGGGCCCTAAATGCCAAATTAGAGGCAACTTACCCTGGTGTCTAGGTGGAGGTTCTGAGGCTGGGGACCTACAGCCCTAGTTTGCAGCAGCTGAGGCCAGCCAGTCAGAGGTCTAGTTTGGGTTGCCTCCTATGGGCTCCTCAGGGTGGGATGACCAACTGAGAGTTCCAGTGCCAGTTTGGGGTGGCAGTGAGCCCCTAGGTCACCTATGGTTGACAGTGTCATCAGATGCCACTTGGGGGGTGAAGTTTTCATTCTCATGTATCTATCAGAGGCCAACTTTTGGGGGGCATTTGATGGAGGGAACTCACTGCCTAGTTTGTGGGTTACTGATGAAGAGTTCCTAATACTGCCATGGCTGGTGTGGCTCAGTGGATTGAACGCCACCGGCCCACAAACCAAAGGGTCACCGGTTTGATTCCCCATCAGGGCACATGCCTGGGTTGCAGGCCAGGTCCCCAGTGGGGGTGCATGTGAGAGGCAACCACACGTTGATGTTTCTCTTCCTCTTTTTCTCCCTCCTTTCCCCTCTCTAAAAAATAAATAAAATCTTTAAAAAAAAAAAAGTAAAAGAAAAAGAAACTGAGTCTGGGGAGCCAGATGTCTAGTTTGGGGGAGCCTTAAATTTAGATTGCGTCTGGGGGTTAAGACTGAGATTGCCTAGTTCAGGGGTTACTGAGTTTCAGTTCCATTTCCTAGTTTGTATTGAGAATAGGGGTCACGTGCTGAGGTTACAGAAGCTGAAGGCTCATTCGACTAGATCATGGGTCGTTTATCTTGGGCCCTGAGGTTTAGGGTTCAATGAGGAAGGTCTGGTTTAGGTGCCTAATTTTGGGATGACTAAATCTGGGGTGCCTACTTTGGGAGTGACTTGTGGAAATAATGACACTTATTTTGGGATGACTGAGTTAAGGCCCATCTGCCTTCTCCTATCAGTGTCTAGGGCTGGAGGTTTGAGGTAAAGGGTACTGGGGGCTCAGAATCCTCATTTTAGGGTGTCTGGGCCTGGGATGGGGGTTTCTATACCTGTGGCTTGGGGTGACCCAGCTCAAGGTAAAGGTCAGGTCCTAGGTCTGGTCTGCTTGCGAGCTTCTGAGGCAGGGCGGGGGTTCCCGTGCTTGGTTTGTGGGCATCCACGCGCCTTCTTTGGCGGAGTCTGAAGGCCAGAAGTGCTGGGGCCCAGAAGTGCTAAACCAGACCCCAGTGCTGCTCCCAGCCGTGGGCCCCGACCTGCCTGATAGTCCATTTCCGGAGGGACGGGTTGGCGGGGGTCACACGCCTGTAACACGTGGTTCTGGCGGGCACTGAGGGGGCCAGGGCAGGGGGTGAGCGGGGGCGCCGCGGCGCAGAGCCCGGCTGCACCCCCGGGCCGGCTGTGGCGGGGGTTCCCGCGGGAAGCAGAGCGCGGCGGGGCCGCCGGCGGCGGGAGGGCGAGCGCCGGAGTGACAGGAGAGGAAGAAAAATGGGCCGAGAAATCAGAGTGGACGCGCCGGGGGCGCGAGTCCGGGAGCGGGCGGCAGCGGCGACGGGCGGGGGCCGCGCCTCCGCCTCGAGGGACGCCGCCCGCGCCTCCCGGCCCCCGCCCCCGCCCCGGCGGCCGGGCCGCCGATCCGACCCTCTGCCCTAATTCCGGTGTGCGCCCCGCCGCCTCCCAGCCCACACCCCGCCGCCCGCCCTCCGGGTGCCCTCTCGCGGGGTAGAGCCCCCGCCCGAGTTCTTCCTCCTCCCGGGAGCTCTGTTTACTTTCCCCGCGCCCCGGCCCCTCCCCGTGGCGGTCTCCCGCGCCCCCGCCCGCCTTCCGCCCGCGCGGCCCTCCTTCTAAACTCTGCCTCGGCCGCCCGACCCCTTGCCCGCCACGCCCCAGGCCGTCCCGGCCGGTCCAGCGCGGCTCCCGCGCTCCCACTCCCCCCGCCGATCCCACCCCAGGGCCCCACCCCCGAGCCCCACCCCCACCCCCTTCAAAGGTTTGAAGCGGAAATGGGGCGCTGCGGCCCGGCGGGGGAGGGGCGGCGGCGGCGGCGGCGGGGGGGCGGGGCGGGGGCGGCGGCCAATGGAGCGGGAAGCAGGACAAATGAGGCCCGGCCCGCGCGGCCGACAGGCCCCTCCATCTTCCCATTAGCGCCTAATGGCCCCCCCGCCGCCTCCTGATGAAGATTTATCGGCCCCGGAACTCCCGCCCCCTCCCCCCGCCCCCCTCCTACCCTGGGCCTCCCCCTCGCCCGCCCGGCCTCCCCGCCCCCGCCGCGCGGACACCTGATGAAGCCGTCAGCGGGGCGGGAGGGCCGGCGGGAGCCCGACCCGACACGGCCGAGACCGAGGGGCGACCCAGAGAAAGCTCCGGGACGCGGAGTCAGAGACCTGGGAGGGAGTTGAGGGACCGGTGCGACCACCAGCCAGGGAGCGCCCCCCGCCACGGTGATGGGCCTTTAGTTCTGTGCCCGAGAGCCCGGGAAGGCAGTGGGAGTGGGGGGCTCCGGCCGCCGCTGGGGTCAGGCAAGGCCTTCCAGGGTCTGCAGGGGTCCAGAAATCAGGGTACGAGAGAGAAGTGGACTCTGGGTCCTGATAGAGGAGAAAGTTGGGGGCCTGGACTCTTTGGTCCTAGGAGGCAAGAGGGGGCTGGGAGCCTCGCAGTGGGGGGGCTGGGTTGGGAGCCCCCTGATTGATTTCTGTTTACGGCTGTCCCCGCGGGCGGAAGAGCGAATCGCGCCCCATCCATCAACAGGCTCGCAGCCTCCCTAATAAAAACATTTTACTCCTAAATGATCTCGAACTAATTAACTCAAAGTGTTAATTAAAGTTTGCGCAGACAGCATTGTCATCAGGCAGGGCGGTGGATCCATCTTCCTGAGAGAGAGACAGGGTTTGGGGGGGCATCTGGAGAAGAAGGGCGAGCTCCCCATCCCCCTCCGACGCTGATCCCTGTCCCCCGCTCCGTCCAGCACCCCTGCAGCTGCCTGGCTTCTCTCTGCGTCTCTGTCTCTCCTCTCTTGAGTTTTTCCCTGTGACTCTCTTTACCTGCCTGTGTCTCTAGGTTGGCCTCCGTTTCTGAGTTTCTACATCTTTCTCTGCCTCTTAACCATCTCTTTCAGGAACACTGTCTCCCCAAGTTGCTGCCACCTTCCCTTAACGTGGGGCCTTTATCCCTGTGTCTGTGTGTCTTGGGATTAAGTATGTGAGCTCCGCGTGTGTGTGTCAGGATACACGTGTGTCAGAGTTTGTGTGTGCATACATGTGTTTGAATCTAGGGACGTGTGTGGGCACATGCAGCAGGGTTTGTGTGTGCACAGGTATGTGTGAGCCCAGGGGTATGTGTGTGGGCATGTGTGTGCCTGGATGGGTGTGACCAGTGTCAACAGATAGGCTGTGGGACTCTAGCAGTGTGTCCCTGAGACAGGGAGAACCTCTGAAGGTCCCTGCAGACAGGGCCTGGGTCCACTTCCTGTCTCCTTCTGGTACAGGCAGGCAGGGGCAGATCTGCAGGTTCACCAGGTAAGTGAGTGACCAAGTGTGAGCGCAGGTGAACTCAAGCACACATGCATGTGCAGACCCTGCCTCTGCCGGGACAGGGCCTCTGCCTCCCCAGCCCCGCCCAGCTCATCTCCCCTCCCCCCCTCTTCAGAAGCCGGCAGGCAGCCGGTGGGGCATGGGAGCTGAGGCCAGGACAGGCCACCAGGCCATGGGCATCTGTGGGGTGGCTGGCTGGGCGGCCCCGGTGTGAGCTCATACATCAGGGCTGACAGGCTCCGAAAGCCCCGGAATTAAAACCTAAATCGAATATTGATCACCCGCTCTGGCTCCGGCCGTGGCGCCCACTACTGCCCCCCCCACCCAGCTCCCGCTCGCGCTCCCTGCTCCCCTGCTCTCAGGCGTCACCGCCGTCCTGTCTTTCTTTCTTGCCTCCTCTCTCCCCTGCTTCTCCCTACCCTGACCCCACTTTTCCTGGTGACTTGTCTCTGGCCCCAGCCGGTGCCCTCTCAGTCAGAGGGAGAGATAAACACCCAGAGACATGGGAACAGAAACACATGGCTGCACAAAACAGATCCAGACATGAAACAGTTAAACGCAGACCAGCAGTCAGACCCAAAGCAAGCAACACAGGGACACAATCCCAGACAGACAGGCAGACACAGCACACAGGCACCCACAGATGGACACACAGGCAGTCACGCAAATACTACACACAGGATGTACAAAGAGAAAGTTACATTCAACACGCAAGCAGACCTCCACAGGCCCATGGAGTTACAGCCACACACACAGGTCAATCACATAGGCATGGGGTTAGTGACGCACAGAGCAGGCACAGTCACAAAGCAAGTTACAACACAGGCAGAGTGAGACAGACAGAAAGTACAGTCATCCATGCAAGGCAGACACACTGAGCTCTGGAGGGGCACAGAACACACGCACACAGCCCTGTCCCCCCACTTCCACTCATACTGACATAAGGGGTCACTTCCCTCTGACTCACACCCCACATGGCGCCCCCACTGCTGGATCCAGACATCAGGAAGACCCCCTGCACAGGAAAGATGCTCTCAGACCTCATTTTCCCCAAACCCACTGAGCAGTCCCCCTCCATGCCCCCAGGTCTTGGGCCCCAAGGAAGGGAGTTAGGGAGGTGGACCACAGAGGGGACAAAAAGGGATCCCCATGGCAGAGGGGCAGAGACAGGTCCAAGGTAATGCTGCCCAGGCTGCTCCAGGGACCTGGGATGCTAGTTTCTGAGAACACCTCCACAGGTGGGCTGGAGGCCAGACAGCGGGAAGAACTTCCTTGGGCCAGGAGGGCTGCTGCCCCACAGAGTGGGCAGGGGCGCTGCCCCCCCCCACCCCCCCCCTTTGGCTTCCAGGCTGGGGTGGGTGGTGGTGGAGGCGGGCGGTGGCGGCTGCCGGGGAGAAGATGAATCTTTCATGAGTGATTTGCGGCCGCCTCTTCTCGTCCTGTGTTGTTTAATGTTTCAATTTGGGCGAAAGCAAAACATTCAATCAGGCGGATTAAGTGCGTAATGCGTCTCATCGCTCAATCTGTCGCCTCCGCCGGGCAGCCCGCCTGGTGGGGGGGATAGAAGGGGGTGGGGTGGCGGGTAGGGACCCCAGCCAGGAGAGTCCCCGTCCCCAGCCTCACCCCTAGGCTGCGCCTCCAGAAAGCCCTCAGTGGGGAGCCCCAGCCAGGCCAGTCTCCACCCGCCCCGCCCCCAGTCCTAGGTCCAGCCTCACCCCACGTACCACTTTCTGCTCCATCTCAGGGCATCCGCTTGCCTTTTGGGGCCCTGGGTTCTCTGTACTCCTCCACCCACCTGCCTGGCTCGGCCTGCCTGTCTTGCTGGGTGTCTGCCTTTCTCTGTCCACCTCTTTCTTGTCTTCCTGGGCGTGTCACCTGTTTCTCGCTGTATGTCTGTCTCTCCCCGGGTGTCTGCCCATCTCTTTCCCTGCCCTTCTCTCTGTGTCTGCCTGCACCTCCTGCACCTCTCTGTCCATCTGTCTGCTCTCTGCCTGCTCCCCACGTTTCCTCCTCTTCTTTACATCTCCCTTTTCTCCCCTTCAGATCTGTCGGCCATCCCTCTGTCACACTGTCCTTCTGTCCACGTCGCTCCTGTCTGTCTCTCCTACTATCTGTACCTGAGTCTTCTCACCAGCCCAGACTGACCCTGCCCAACAACAGTGTCCCTGTCACCCTTACTTTCTTCCCACTGTCTGTGGGGGTCCCCCTCCGTCCCCCATCTCTCCCTATCCCTCTCTGATTTGGTCCCTGTCTCCATGTCCTTTCCCTCTCTTTCCCACCCTCTCTCTTTCAACCAGAGTCTCAGGCCTCTGCCTGCTACTTCTGCGTCCCCTCTTCATCGCTGTCCCTGTATGTGCCCGTCTGTCATTCTGTCCATATCTCTCTGTGTGTCTGTCTCTGCCGCCAGTTGGGTCTGTCCCTCTGTTTTCCCTTCCCTGGGCTCCTTGACTTGTCAACTGGCCCACTCTCCGTGTCCACTAGGGGGCAGCAGGTACAGGCTTTTCAGGCGGGTCGCCGAGGAGATGGCTGAGGGGCTTCCCAGCCAGCCCCTATTGCCTGTCCGCAGACCATCCCGTTCATGGGTGTCGGTGCCAACCTGCCCCTCCCTCAGACCCAGGGTCAGAGTCCCCAGCCATCTTCTCTCTTAGAGTCCAGGGGTCCTATCCTCCAGCCCCCTCTTCCCTCTCTTCCAGGCAGCCTGTGACCTGCTCTGGGATAAATAGAGATTTCAGCTGGGGATCTGACAGGCACTAACCAGAAATGTTGTCACCACTGCCTGCTGCTGAGACCCATGGGGCTGCAAGGCCAGGGACCCACAGTGTGTGCAGTCAGGAGCAGGGGCACACACGGATGGGCTCCTGGAGTCATGACAGGCAAGGACACACACAGACAGCAGTAACCACACACACACACCCCTACCCAAAACACAGCCCTTCACACTGGACCAGACCCCATACCCCGCCGAGAAGCTCAAAGACACACAACACACATTCACACTGCTTCCACCAGCCCTGCAGTTTGGACCTGGACACACACACTTCCCCCTCCCCCCAGCCGGAGGGACTTTGGGGGACAGCACAGGCAGTGCAGGAGGTTCTCCCCAGGCTCCCGTCTCTGTGTGCGCCCTCAGCCCAGGACCCCTCAGGCTGTGCCCCTGTCGTGGGAGCCCTTGCCCACCCCCTCCTCCTCCCCTCTCCTCCCCTCTGCCCCCACCCCTTCTCTCCTCCCCATGTTCTCTCCTCTCTGTTGTTCAGATCCCCTCAGTGTCTCTCTCCCCAGCTCCCCAAGTTTCTCCTTCTCTGTCTCCCACTTTTAGTGTCTCTTTCTCCCTCTTTCTCTTTCCCTGAATTTGTCTTTGTCCATTTCTTTGCACCCTCTGGCAAGTCTCTAACATCTGGGTTTCTCTGTGAGACGCCCTCCGTTTCTCTCTCTGTCCTGCCCGCTTAGCGTCCCCATCCTGTCTCTCTGTCTCTGAGTCCCCCTGAAGGTCTCTGTTTCTGTCTCCCGCCCCTCCCTAAACTCCAGGCTTTGGCGCGTCTAAGTTTCTCTCTCTGTGTCTCCCTGTCTCTGCGTATCTCTGTCTCCCACTGCCCGCCTCTCTCCGGCCTCTCTCTCACGGCTCGTCCCTCTCTCTGTCTCTGTCTCTCTGTCCATCCATCTCTCTCTCCTCCCAGCCCCTCCCTCCCTCCCCCTCTCTCCCTCTCTGTCTCACTCTTCGCCTCTCTCTTTTCTCTCTCAAGTGTTTTCAATTTTATTCTGAGTGGAATTAACTACCCCTGATGTCAAATTGCCGCCGAAATCGATAATAATATCTTTACAAAAGAGGATATTCTTCTCTCGGAGAACGGCCTCTGAAAAATGGAAAATTTAGTCGAAATTGATTCATTACTTGACACTTTATAGAACGGCTGCGTATTGATCGCACCTGTCATGTCCCATCTCCCCTAATCGAAGCTGAAGGCCGGCTCCGATGCCTGCTATTTTTCATAATTCCACCGCAGCCGACAGCTCCACAAACACCGCGCTCGCCCGGCCTCCGCCTCCCGCTCTGGCCGCCGCCGCGCGCGCGCCCTCGGCCTGGCCCCGGCCTCGCGGGCCTCGCCTGCGCCGCCGTCCCCCCGGCGTCCATCTGTCCGCCAATTCCCCAAACGTCCTCTGTCTGTTCTCCCTCCCGCGTGGCCACCCTCCCCTGCAGTCTGTCTTCTCCGCCCCAACCCCAAGCCCTAAGTCTGTTGGTCTTTTTCCATGGGACCCC
>PVJD01020091.1:0-10244 GCA_004026545.1 Mormoops blainvillei
GGCGGGAGGGCTTCTTTCTGCCTTTGTTGGCACTTAAGGAGGCACTGCCCTTAGACCACCTCTGAGCATAGCTCCTCAGAAACCACCGACCCCACCTCACACTTCTCCCACCAAGTCATCAGGCGCCACTGGGACCACTTGGCTGACTGACGGACCAGTGGGAGGATCCCTTAGTGCACAAGCAGCCCCCCGTGTGAGTGTTTCATTTTGCTCAGCACAAACGTCTGTCTCAAAGCAAGTGAGATTAAATTCTACAGCAAGGTCTGGCAACTCATATGTGAGAACCCACTGATCTGTCCCAGACAGCGTCTGCATTGCTGAGCAGGTCATTGGAAACGACTAATTTACATTTTCCTGGCCTGAGGACAGCCACGGCTGCTTATCCTTGGAAATCATCTGATGCCCATGTAATTACACTCAAGAAGTTTCCACGTGCAGCTGCCTCTTGGCATCAATGACAGAGAGTGAGCTGAGGTAGGGGCCTGGTGTGCGGAGAGGGCTCCCATCACCCAGGAGCCATGGGGCCCTGAAGGGGCAAGGGCTGTGTCTACCTGGTTGCACCCCACATCCTGGAGCTGGGCATGCAGGAGGTACTGGATAAAAACCTGTTGAATGAACGGATGAGTGCAGAGAGAGGGACAGCAAAGTGTCCTGTGAACTGAAAGGCAGGGTGCAGGTGTGAGCAGTGAGGAGGATTAAGATGCTTTGGGGTTAGAAGAAGAGTCTGGGTTTAGGATATTCCTTGTGCCAGCCCTGACTTTTGAGCTAATACAGGAATCCAAAGTGACGTGAATCCCAACCTCATCGCCCTTGTGACTGGCCCCGCCTCAACCAGACCTTGGCTACACAGTTCCTGCAAGGAATCTCTTTTGCCCTGTAGACCATTCTGGAGCGCTCTCCCAACTTCTCTGTCTACAGCATGGTGGCTGGGAGTCCTGGCTCTGGGCAGAGCTCTGTGGGAAGTCAAAGAGAGGACCTAGTCACTGCCGAAGTGGAGCCTCATACTCTGCCCCATGCAAGGCAGACAGACGAACTCGTGTGCTGGAGAAACAAGGGTCCAAAGCAGCCCCTTTTGTTTGATCAAGTTAGAGACAGAATCGGTCATTTGGGAAGAAGCCTTGGGAGCCAGGCCAGAGGCCAGGGTCCACGGGACGCGGTGATAGAGCAGAAAGCTGCCTGTGAGAGTAACTGCACCAGCCTGGCGAGCAGACCCAGATCTGATGGCGGGGAATCAGGCCCCAGGGCTCACAGCCAGACTGCGGAGAGGGAAAGGGGCTGGAGGAGGTTAGCAGTAGAAAAGACTCAAGGGAGTCACTCCCCCGCACCCTCACCCCTCTGCACTGCTCCTTCCTCTGCCAGTCAGCACGGAAGCTGCTCCTGGGGAGGCTGTGCCCCTGCCCAGGTCCACCGCCATCGCTCTGGCCTCGTCTCCTCCACATCCTACCTGCGGACCTGCAGTCACTGCCCACCGCTTAGGGGGATCCTATCAGCAGAATCAGTGCAAGCACCGCCGAGAACAGATGGCTTCCAAGGCTTTGAGAAAAGCTATCTGAGCAGTTACTGCTGAGAAGGAAAATCAATCTGAAAATAACAAGGCCCCAGGAAAGTCTGTATTCAGGAAAGAAGCTGTGTAAGAGGAGCTTGGGTGAAGACAAATGAGGTGGGACTGAGCTGGCCCTCTCCTTGAGAGGCCGAGAGCGCAGGTCGTGGCCCGGCCTCCCCACAGCCCCGCTCTGGCCACCTGCTTGCCCAGCCTCCTTCAGAGGGGAACTGCTTTCTACCAGTCCAGCAAGCTTCTTTCTCAGGTTCTTGACAGTTATATTCCTACTGTAAATTAGTAAATTGGGGTTTTTATTTTCTAAAAGAAATAGAAGTTAGAAATTCTAACACGTGATAGTATTTGTCAAGAAACTGAAGGTGACTGTTCCTGTAAGTTAAACGGGGTTATTTCAAACTGCCAGGTCCTGGGGACTAGGTGCTGGTGCCCAGTCAGGAAATATGGCCTTAGGGGAGCGTGGTGAGGGGACACAGTGGGGATGAGAGCCGCTGCGAGGCCTGGGGAGAGAAGAGTGGGCTGAGAGGGAGGGAGGGAGAGGTGAGAAGGTAAGAGTGGGAAAGGAGGGACCTAATCTCAGAGCGCAGCCTGTAAAGGGGGCCACTTGCCCACCTTGGGTGGTGCCAGCAGGCTCTCTCCTCCAGCTGTGGGGACCTCTCTGCTCAGGAGTTGCTCCCTGAACCCACAGGGAGGCTCTTCACAGCCTGAGCAGCCAACACCAGGTCCCCAGAGCCAGGCTGGGACCCTCTCCTCAATTGCGGAGCCACTTCACACACAAGGACTTCCCACATCTGCCACAGGGCTGTGGAAGGAACCTGGATGCACCCGAAGACACACATGCCATGCAGCCTGTGAGGGCATCAGAACACGATCTGGTAAAACCCGAAACCCCACAGTCAGGTGAGCTTGAATTACAACCAGACAGTCTGCAGAGATCCAACATCTCTGGGCCAAGTTTCCACGCAAGACCCATTTCACATTGACTCCATGGAAGGTTGGTGCAGCTCCCCTTAAATAGGTCACCCTGTGGCTGAGAAATTTCTGGTGTCTTCCTACCACATCCATCCATACTGGAAGGAGGAGGGACTGGCGGAGCATGTAGTGGGGGGCTGTGCTGAAGAATATCAAAGGCCGTGTAGGACTGGAGGGCCTGGGGGCCTTGGAATGAGGTCTTACAAAAGGCCCCTTTTCTGGAGCAGGAGACCCCGAGGCAGAGGCCCAGGCAACAACAGCAGCTGCTGTCTGCTGACAACACAGTCACACTCCAGTTCACGGAGCACTCCGCCAGACATGTCCCCCTTGGGGTCATCGCACCCCGGTGCCCTGGATTCCCCTTCTGCCCCCTCCACAAATGTCAGGGGTGCCCAGGTTCCGTGAGGCAAGGTCCGGCTCTGAGCTTTGGCTATAGGGGCCCTGAGAAAGGATGTGGTGGCAGTGGACACGTGATCCAGAAGACAAAAGAACAGCTTTACAGTGATGGGAAAAAAAGAAAGTCCAACCTGGAATTAATATCTCATAAAAATGCCCTTCAAAATAGAGGCAAAATAGAGCCACCCTGCGTAGCAATAGGAAGAGGAGTCGCAGACCCAGGTGCACAGCCACGTGCAGATTGGGACTCTGAGCGCCCTCACATCAAGCCTGTGCCGCTGCCCCAGGCTCTCGCCTCCCAAGAGCCGTGGGACCATGCTGAATGTGGAGAAACAGCTATTTAACTTGAAATTTGCTGCAAAAGAGCTTAACAGGAATGCCAAGAAATGTGGTAAAGAAGAAAAGGCTGAAAAGGCCAAGATTAAAAAGGCCATTCAGAAAGGCAACACAGAAGTTGCAAGAATACATACTGAAAAATGCAATCTGCCAGAAGAACCAAGCAATTAATTTCCGGAGAGCGAGTGCTAGGGTTGATGCTGTGGCAGCCAGAGTCCAAACTGCAGTAACGATGGGCAAGGTGACCAAGTCCATGGCAGGTGTAGTTATGTTACGGATGCTACACTGAGGAGCATGAACCTTGGAAAGATTTCTGCCCTGATGGACAAATGTGAAATACTGGATGTTCAAACATAACAAATGGAAGACACAGTGAGTAGCACCACAGCCCTAACAACACTGCAAAACCAAGTGTGTATGCTGTTCAAGAAGTGGTAGGTGAAGCTGGCCTTGATCTCAATATGGAACTACCAGCAGGTCAGACAGGACCTGTTGGCACCCGAGCCGCTTCCACCGAACAGGATGAACGATCACGGCGACTTGCTCAATGTAACTTCAAGAACTGGTGCTTTTGTTTACTTCGCCTGCTTCTGAAATAGTCCCTGTGTGTATATAGATAAGTTGTATGGCATTTACACTAAGAACACCATATATTACAGAACGCTTGAGCACTATTTATGTAGAATGCCTTCTTTTGTCATGCTGTACTGTCCAATACTTTAAGAAATTCCGGAGAGTTCCCACCTTGACAGATTTTACAGATTTGTGTATTCTGTTGAAAAGTGTGAGGGACTTTCTTTTTTTTAAATAGATGACTTTGACCAAGCTAGCACTAGCTTGCTGTATATGAAATATCTTCCTCAAAAACAGCATCAAAAACCTAGCAATGAAGTGCGACAGAAGAAATGTACAGAATAAAGGTTTTGGTTTCTTTTTAATTTAAAGTTGTTTAAATCTCTGTATTCACGTGCTGCATAAAACTAAAAACATGGAAAACATGTTTATAAACATGATTACATAGCCCGAAACACTTCATTTAGTGTCATATGATAGACAATGCTATTTTTTGTGTTTGTTTTTGCTGTACGAGCACAAATGCAATTGACTTTTATTGTGTTCATTAGCTTTTAAATTTAATTATTGGGATTTTTACCCAGTAATTTAATGACTATTATTTGAATTTCTGAAATTAAAAAATTTCCATTGATAATTGTCCAATATAACTAGAAAAAATCTACATGAAATTAAAGTAATTAAGTAATTAATTTAATTAATTAAGTGAAGTAATTAAAAACTGTCCTCAGTTTTTAAATTTTTTCTTTGCTAAATATTACTGTTGTTAAGACTCAAAGAAATTTAACCTTTCATACTTTCAAATGAAATTGAAACACATTTTAACTGATTCTCCTATTTCTACTTTAACCTTGTTACACTGTATTTTAAAAGATTAATTTACATGGTCTTCCTATCATTTACATTTTCCATAGGATTGTTGATTGCTTTTTGAGAATCTTGGCCTACATTTTTAAACCAACCAACCAACCAACAAAAAATAACAAAGAAAACAAAATTGAATCAACTAAAGTTAAAAATACCATAAGCCCTGGTTAAATGTGTTTGTCTTTTTATTTTTTTTAATTTAATTTATTTATTTTTAGAGAGGGGAAGGGAAGGAGAAAGAGAGGAAGAGAAACATCAATGTGTCATTGCCTCTCATGTGTCCCTTCCTGGGGATCTGGCCCATGACCCAGGCATGTGCCCTGACTGGGAATTGAACTGGCGATCCTTTGGTTTGCAGGCCAGCACTCAATCCACTGAGCCACACCAGCCAAGGTGGTCCTTTTATCTTAAGCAAAAACTCTTTAATAACTAGAAGAAATAAAGCAGAAATAAATGTTAGAATAAAATGTTTTGCCTGGCCATGTGAACAACTTCAGACCAATGGAAGGTGGTGTATGTATGACATGGTGGGTGGGGACAGAGAAAAGTCCTAAGATCAAAAGAAGACTAGATTCTGGACGGCCAGATTCCTTGGGGAAAAAAATATCTGTTTTACCCAACTAAAATGATCAAATGCCTGCAATTTTCTGCTATAACAGTCTCAAATGTGGAGAGGTGACCAAGTTATATTTTAGCTAGTATACTACTAATCTAGGTTAAGTAGGTGAGATGTTTTTCATTACTTGCTGCATAATTGATCCATGAAAGAATTTTAGTATTTCATTAAGTTCCATCGAAGAGCAGGCCTGTTTAGAAAATTTTTCCATTATTAAGTCATGAATGCATTCAAAGTGCGATTATGGAGCCTTATTTACTAAGTATTCACCATACATACATGTTTCCTGTTATAAATGAGGGTGTGTATAAATGAAGATTATTTTCACTGATTAATGAAATGAGAAATTACTCTTTTGCTAAGTTTCAAATAAACCTATTGAATTTTCTCAGTAGTTGACTCTATGGTATGACCTCAATGTGGGAATCTTTCACTTGGTTTACAATTGAAGCTTTGTCCTTTCTACTTAAAGGGTGAGTTTGTTCCTTTTGGAACATCCTGGGGAGGCACAGAAGAGGTTATTACCAACTACAATATCTATGAAATAGAGTTATCTTATTTTCCATTGATGGAAATTGTAGCTTTTGTTCTGTTAAATTTAATAAAAATTGCTAAATTATGAATATGGCTTACTTAAATCTAGAAATGTAAGTGGTTCTGACCTAAAAACAACTGTTCATAGTTGTGTTTAACAGACATATCAGATTTTTTAAAAATATTGTTATTTGATAGACACCAAGTTCTACTTTTGAATTTATTGATTATCATAAATATAATTAAACATTAAAAAATATATAAAGGTAAAATAAAGACATGTTCAGGCAAATAAAACCTGAGGGAATTGTGGCTAGTTGAACTTCAACAAAAAAATAATAAAGGAAGCTCTTCAAGCTGAAAGAAAATGATACCAAATGGACTCCCAGATCCAGACAAAGGGATGAAGAGCGCTAGGAAAGGTAGGTGTATGAGTGAATACAAAAGATGCTGGTTTCCTCACTGTAAAATTTCCTTTAAAGATAACTGATGATACAGAGCAAGAAAAAAGTGTAACGGAGGGCTTAGGTCATATCAAAAGTGAAACAGGACTCATCAGAAAGGGTGGAAGGCAATGGAAGCACATCAGCGTAAGGTTCCTACATTTTAGCTGAAATGGTAGATAATTTGAAGGAAGGCTGTGACAGGCTAAAGATGTATAATGTAAACCCCAGAGCAACCACTAAAAAAGAAAGAGGTATAGTTATGAGCTAATAAAGGAAAGAACATTAAATATTAAAAATAATATCCCAGAGCGTGGGAAAAGAGAAAACACACATATGAAAAAATATAGTGGACTAAACAAACAGCAAAATGGTGGATGTAAACCCAACCATATCAATAATTATATTAACTTAAAATGGTCTCAACACTCTAATTAAAAATCAGAGACTATGAGACTAGATAAAAAAGCAAAGCAAGACTCATTATATTGTATCTGTAATAAAACCCCTTTAAACATAAAAGCATAGGTAAAACAACCAATCGTAGGCTTTCTACGTGAAACACCCTGTAAATATCTAGACACCAATGGCTAAAGAGAAAAACATTAGAAGAAACATAGGGCAACAGCATTTGCAAGAAAGCTGCATTGGCCTTATTAACATTCAAAAGGAGGCCTGAGGACAGAGATAAAGAGGGAAATTTCATAATGACAAAAGAAGTCCATTCATCAAGATGACACAAATTCCTGAATGTGCATGCACATTATAACACAGCTTGAAAGTACATGAAGCAAAACAGAAATGAATGGAGAAATCTGCAATTATACTTAGAGATTTCAATACACTTAGCAACCAATAGAAACAGACCAAACAAATAAGGATTTAGAAGATGTGACTCTTCAGGTATCCTTTAACAAGTAACTTGACCTAACTGACCTTTGTAGAACACTATACAAAACAATGGCAGAATATACATTCTTTTCAACAATACATGAAATATTCACCAAGACGGACCATATACTGGGCCATAAATCAGTCTCAAATTTAAAATGATAAAATGTACATTCTCTGGCTACTACAGAATTAAACTAGAAAGCAATAACAAAAAGATATATGAAAAATACACAAATACATGGAAACGAAGCCACATACTTCGAAATAACTAACAGATCAAATAATAAATCACAAGGGAAATTAGAAACATCTTGAAATAAGTTATAAAGAAAATACAACATAACAAAATTTACAAGATGCAGCTAAAGCAGCACTTGGAAGAAAATGCATAGCTTTAAATGCTTATTCTAGAAAACAGAAGAAGGGTTTAATTAATGATCTAAGTTTCTACCTTAAGGGGTTACAAAAAGAAGAGCAAATTATAATCAAAATGAGTAGAAGAAATAAAATTATAAAGAGCAGAAACCATCAAAACAGAAAATAATAACAATGGAAAAAACTAAAAGCTTTTTTTAAGTGATCTCATATTGTTTTATTACAATTTATAGGCCACACTTTACAGAAAAGGTCAAGTTTTCTTGTTGTTAGCAGACAGGCTATTAGGAACTGTTAGAAAATCAACATTTATACTTATAAAGCACATCTAAATGCCTTATAACTGAAAGGAAGCCAAGACAGGCAACTTCTACTGCAGGAGAAAGTTGAGTATGCTTTATCTTTCTGCTCAGTGCCTCTCCTTTAGAAAGATAAATGTCAAGTTTTCTTCTAATCCAGATGTCTGTTTAATGTAGTACAGAAACTTAGAGATAAGACGCTAGAAGTTAGAAATCAAGATTTATGGCTATTTAGACATTAACTAGGTATATTAGAAATTAGAATACTTTTTAATCATTTGACTCAATTTTAAAATTGTCACCGAAATATTAAATAGCAATTTTTATTGTATTCTAATGCTCTTTAATAAACTTTATGATAAGAAAAATTCAAATCACGTATGGAAAACTAAGAACTCTGAATACACTAATAAGTAATTAAATAGGCAAATTAATTTCTGGAGGATATGAGATTTAACTTCTTCAATGTAATCAAAGAAAACATAACTAAGTTTGGGGTTACAGTTAGGTTTGGTTACTTCCCTTAATTAGAGATTTCAATATTTTCTTAGTTGATTTTTCTGCATTCGCTGATTAATTTCCATTAATGATCCTTCCAAGTGTGTGGAATACATAAAGAGCTCAAGCAATTATAAAAAGACAAATAGCTCAAATAAAGATGGACAAAGGATGAAAATTGACATTTCTCCAAAGAAGATATAGAAATGGTTAATAAACACATGAGAAAATGCTCAACATTATTGGTCACTAGTCAAATGCAAATCAAAACTACAATGAGATACTACTTCACATCTCCTGGTATGGCAAAACTAATAATAATAGAAATAACAAGTATTGGCAAGGATGTGGCGAAATTAGAACCCTAATATACTGCTGCCTGTAGTAATGAAAAATGCTATGAAAAATGGTTTGGTAGTTCCTTTAAAAGTTAGACCACATGACCCAACAATCCTACTCCTGGGTATCTATCCAGTGAAAACACATATGCACACAAAAACTTATACACAAATGTTCATAGCAGCATTATTTGTAATAATAGCCAAAAGGACTCCAATACCCCTTAACTGATGAAGAGATCAATAAAATGTGGCATAACCACACAATGGAATATTATACAGCAATAAGAAGAAACGAGGTACTGATACGCGCTGCAACAAGGATAAACCCTGAAAACATTAAGTAAAAGAAAGCTGACACAAAAGGTGTACATACTGTATAGGTTCATTCACACGAAATATCCAGAATAGGCCCATCTATAGAGATGAAAAGTAGATCAGGGGTGGTTTAGAGTTGGGGGTTGGTCGGTAGAGGGACGAGGGATGGGGACTGACTGATAACGGGTGTATGGTTTCTTTAGGAGGGACAAAAATGTTCTATAATTAGATTGTGGTGATAGCTTTACATCCTGTGATTATACTAAAACAGTGAATTGTACCCTTTATATGAATAACTTTTATAGTATTTAAGTTATATTTCAATAAAGCTATTTTTTAAAAAAGTAATACGCTCACCAAAAGACATCATAAAGTGATAAACCGAGAGCTTGTGGCTGACAAATGGTAGCTACCCGCGCCACATAAAGAGCTCCTATAAATGCAGAAGGGAAAGACAAAGCACCCAACAGAAACATGCATTTCGCAAAGGAGACACATATTCAACAATCAAATGCTCATGCTATTTTGATATCAGGAAAATGTAAATTAAGGTTATACAAAAATAACATTTTAGGGCTATTAGGTTTGCAAGAGTATATATCACAAAGCCAAGAGTTGGAGATATGATGATAATCAAAGGGAACTCACCTACTGACAAGGGGAGGATAAATCAGTACAACCACTTTGGAAAACAATGAGATATTATTTTTAAAAAATCATCATTCATATATCCCACAACCAGAAATGGCCCTCTTAGGTATACCCTCGGCAAACTTCTGTACATGTGTGGAAATGTGTACGATAGTGTTCATATTGTAGCAAAGCTCATTACTGCTAAGCATCAGAAGTGTATCTGATGTCCACCAACAGATAAATGAGTTGCAATGTAGTCACACAAAATGTTAGAAGTAGTGGAAGTGAATGAACAACAGCTGCACCCAACAGCATAGATAAACCTTTGAAACACAATGCTGAAAGAAAAAAATCAAGTCCTAAAAAATTCAGTTCAATTTTTATTTGAACTAGAAGAAAAAAAACTAAACAATACACCCCCCCCCCCCGCAAACAAAATGACTGTGAGAAAACTGTATTTTTTAAGAAGCAATAAAAAGTTTGGGAAGCGGAAGGCAGGAGAAAAGTGTGTGCGATGCTTCCTGTGCTGCCTGGCTCAGGCAGGCGCAGAGGGGCGGAAGGGCCAGCTGTCCACCAGAAAGAGCTGCCAGGGGTCAG
>PVJD01020092.1:0-10236 GCA_004026545.1 Mormoops blainvillei
TGGCACACAATAAACTGCATACATTTAAAGTGGATGGTTTGATAAGTTTTGATTATAACTAACTGAACCATTACTGCAATCAAGATAAGCAATGCCTGTCATCCCCCAAAGTGTGTTTGTGCTCCTCTGTAATTCCTCCCTGCCCGCCATTTGCAGACTCGTTCTTATTCCCAGGCAACCACTGCAATGATTCCTATCCCTATAGATTAGCTAGTGTTTTGTAAAACTTGTTCACAGACGGGATCATACAGTCTCTTCTTTACTTAGCTTCTTTCACTCGGCATAACTATTTTGAGATATACACATGTCATTGCATGTATAGAATAAATAATGCTTTCCTTTTTATCGCTGAAGGATATCACGTCGTGGGGGGATGTCATGGCTTGTTTGTCCCTTCATCTGTTGGTGGACATCCTGGCTGTTTTCCATTTTGGGCTGGTACAAACAAACCTCTTATGCACATTTGTGTATAAGCTTCTCCGTATAAATGTATGTTTTTATTTCCCTTGGATAAATTCCTAGGAGTGAAATGGCTGGGTAGGTTTGTGTAATTAAAAAAAAAACAAAACAACCAAGCTACTTTTCACTAGCACTATGTGAGAGTCAGAGCTGCTTCACATACTCACTAAAATTTGTTATATTCAGTCTTTATAATACTGTGGTCATTCTCACATGTGGCAGTCATTCTACCACTAAGACAGACTTGCGACTTTCAGTTACAGCTCCCTAATGACTACTGTTGTTAAGAAAAGAAACAGGCAAGCCACACACGGACTGAGAAAAATATTTGCAAACATGTGCCCAGCAGAAGACTTGTATTTATAATACAGTTGCGTACCACACAGCAACGGATGTACGTTCTGAGAGAAGTGTGTCATTAGGGGACTGCCTGCAGAGCATGTTATTGTGTAAAACCACACAGGATTAAATCAAGCACAAGAGAAAATAATGCTATCAAGAGACGTAGTAAACATGAGATATCTGAGGCTGCAGCCAACATAACACGGCATACTGTTTTCCAGCCGACTTTTTTATAACTACAAAGAGCATGCTCTAAAATGATGATAATAAGAAGGGTGGTATAGTAAATGCCTAGCCAGTAATACTGTCTTTGATTATTGTTATCAGGTATTGTGTACTATATACAATGCATACTTTTACACAAGTGGACATGCAGTAGGTTTGTTTGCACCAGCCTCCCCACAAACACTTGAGTAATGTGTTCTACCACGAGGTGGTAGGAATTTTTCAGCCCCATCATAATCTTATGCGACCACCGTCATGTGTGTGGCTCATCATTGACCCACGTGTTGTTATGCGATGCAGGACTGTATATAAAAAATGCTTACTACCCAACAGCAAGACGACAAGCATTACTTCCTCTCTTACCAGGCAACAGCAGATCAGGCACATGATGAGCACCGAGAGTCCCGCCAGGCCCGTGAGGATGATGGCCCAGAAGGGGAGGTCTGGGGAGACAAGCGCTGGGCTGAGCCACATTCTCTCATTCCCACAGGGACCTTGCTTCCCCCGCCATGGTGCCTCAACAGTCCTTGACGTGGGTTGGCCAACTGTCGTTATCATGCAAGTTCCTGTGTGCATAGCTCTCTCGGATGAGGCCTCAAGATATTCCCTCCTACCCTGGGGCTGCTGGGCGGCTCACCTGAATTCGCAGTCAGGGCGTCGTGTCTGCTTGGAGCATACCCTGGCAGGGAATAAAACGGATCATGCATGTGAGTGTGTTTCACTCTTTTTAATAAAACCCTTCAAACATGGAGAAAAATAGAACGCTATCATAAACATCCAATTAAGACAATATGTCATCCAGTGCATAAATTACTGACACTTGCCACTCTTGTTTTAACTCATATTTTCACTGAAATAACAAAGTGATCATGGTGATGTTTCGCTCCATTTGAGTCTGCATCTCTAAAAAAGGAGGACACTTTGCTACATAACCCAAGGCCACCATCACACCACAGGAGGGTATTAAATTAAATCAGGCCTGTACCTCTGAGCAGGAGGACTTAAAGTGGGCTGGACCGTCTTATGATCGTCAGGGGAGAATGGCTCATCCTGGGGACAAGCACACGGGACGGGGTCTCTCTAAATATGTAAATTCCCACTCGCAATCTCTCTTCACTGCCTAGAAACACATTCACCCCCTTCTCCTTTATCCAGTTGTTTTATACTCGTTTTCCAGGATTCATCTACAATATAATTTCCTCCAGGAAGCCCTCTCTGATTACCACTCCCAGGTATGGATCGGTTTACATCATTGACAATTGCCTATTCTTGTTATTTTCAACTACAGCATAAACTCCGTGAGCGTAGGGACACATTGCACCCATTGGGCATGGGGGGAGTGTTGCAAGTCCCCTAATTCTACAACTTCTCCCCAGCCAACTTAAGACGTGCAGTCCAATAGGAAACTGCCACAAAGGCCTACTCAAATTACAATTTTAATTAAATAAAATTAAAAACCTGGCTCCTCCCAACATTAAAAACCAGTCATGCTGGCCCTGTGTCAGACACTCAATAGCAATACGTGGCTAATGTACTGGACAGCACATATAGAGGACACTTCCATCACTGCAAGAAGTTTTATGAGGTGGTGATGAGCTACAGCAGCACCAGGCAAACTACAGCCTGTGGGCCGCGTCTGGCCCGCGGCCTGTTTTTGTACAGCCCGTGAACCAGAAAACAGGTCCTCCCCGTCACACCTGCCGAGGCTGGTTCCCACAGCGTTTGCCGCTGAGAGCCCTCACTTACTGGTCGGTGGGCTTTCAGTGCACAGACGGGGAAACAGAAGCCCAGAGTGGGGAAAGGACTAGCCCGGGGCGCAGGGCTGTCTAGGGGAAGGTAAAAGCCCCCTTTGTCCCACTGGGTGTCCTTTCCTCTCCCTCAATAGTGGGCAAAGCCATGGGGACTCTGTCACCTCCTGCCAGCCTGAGGGAGTTTAATGCTGGCTCATCCCCAGGCCTCCAGGTTCCCCGGAGAGTGCCCAGTTCAGGAAGCAAGGCTCCACCGCCACTCCTGTCCCAATGAGCAGGAAGACTTACCATCCACTAGGACGCTGTTCCTGTCCAGGGTGAAGTTCTGTAGCTGGGTACCATTCTGGGTCAGCTGCAGGAATTCCTCATAGATGACAACCCTGTCCATTCCCTGTGCCGATGTTGAGACGTGACACAGGGAGTCCACTCCCGTGTGGTTGCTGTGGGGGACAGACCTGGAAGTACACCAGGGATAAACAGGGGTATCTGGAATTCCGTCCCTGGTTCTAGGTTTCCCATTCCAGGTCCTGTCCAAGAGAACTCTCTGCAATGATGGGAACATTTGTGCCTGCACTGTCCAATGTAGTCATCATTAGCCACACGTTGTTGTCACGCCCTTAAAGTGTGGCTAGCGTGTGCGAATATTTCATGTAACGTAATTTATAAATAGCCACTGGGAGAACATTCTGTAAATCCATAAAGACAATGAAAACACAGTAAAAATGGTTGAAATCAGCTTTTCAAAAGTCCAGAAATGAACCAAAGGCTTGTAACAATTTGAGGAGCGTTTAGTGAAGAGAAACAGCTGAATCGTGGTAGAGGGAGTTCGTGCAATGGCATTACAACCGGCATTAGCCCCATTCTGCTCTCACAACGTCCTTGGTAACTTTGAAAACCATCAGTCTCAGAACTGTGGTAACTGCAAAGAGCAGCAGACAAGTAGCCTAGTGGGTTTGGAGCTCCCCGAAAGATACACTCCAAATTGTTTCTATTTGACCTGTCTAGCCACTCCTTGAAATATCCCCATTTTCAGGGTTTGTCTTTAGTTGACTCAGAGCTGGCTCACCGGGGAAAGCCTGTCCCCAGGAAACTTACTAGAAACAACCAGCGGTGACTGTTTTGCGTTGTAGCTGCAGGAGGGAGCCATACTAGTTGAGGCAGGCAAGAGGGGAAACAAAAGCTTAAAAGGAAAGCTGGAGGAATGAGGTGTTCATAGCAGGCTTTGGAAGTCCCCAGTGTGTTTGAGGGGGTCCAGAAGACCACAAGAGTGCAGGTCTGTGTGCATGGCCAGGAAAAGTTTCAATCACTTGTCTCTACCTGAAAAGTTGGCTTAATATATTAAAAGATTGGTTAATGTAACCCACTCTAGGAATATAATAAAGTGCAAATACCACATTTTCTTAATTCACACACACAGAAGTATTTCACAAAATATGTCTCATGATTAAAAAAAACACTCAACAACTTGGAGATTTTAAAAAGAGACCTTCTCAACCTGATAAACAGTATCCAAGAAAAAACCCCACAGCTAATGTTATAGTCAATGGTAAAAAATGGAAAAATTTCCCCCAAGACCAGGGACAAGACAACGATGTCTGCCCTCAACAATTACGTTAATCACCTTGTACTAGATGTTCTATTGAGAATAATTAGGCAAGAAAAAGAAATAAAAGGCATCCAGTTGGAAAAAAAGATGTAAAGCTACTGATTTTTACAGATGACATGATATTGTACTTGGAAAATTCAGAGAAATAAACACACACTCATAATACATAAATACTATCTCAATAGGTGTATAAAAAATTTAAATGGTCACATGGGGTTAGTGGCTACACTACTGGACAACATGGTTAGACTACTGGATTTTAAGTCATTTCCTGGTAGCCCTCATCTTGTAAGGATTGTGGACTCAGGAGTCGGTCTCTTAAGACAGGTATTCTACAATCCGTATCCCACGGACCCCCAAAACAGGCGCCTTCATCTCTGCTGAGGATTTATATTCCTAGGGTTCTCTTCTATAACAGCTAAGAACTGAGAGATTGTAGCACAGGGATACTCTTACCTAAAAAAGACAGTGTGTCCTTTTGTGCAAGGGAAGTTTACAGAGTCATTAGGTCATGATTTGGAACTCACCTGAATGCTAAAACTTGACAATCCGAAAAATAACTCTTGATACTGCTGTTTCGGAAGAGGTGGTTGAGCTGAAAGACAGAGTAAGGTTTCTTTCAACAGAATCCCAGGCTGCGTGGCCTCAGAGATTGTCTGGCTACTGAGCTAACTTTTCCATCTATTTTTTTTTTCTTGGCTCAACAAAGACTAGTGCACAAAAAGAAAAAAAAGAAAAAAGAAAAAAAAAAGCCTTGTTCCAGGGTATGATCCCGGGACACTTATGAGCCTCTCTGCACCTCTTTCTTCATTTGTAAAAAGGGAGGAAGAACCTGTATTCACAAATTGTCATGAAAGTTACCACCGGACTACCCAGCATCCATAGGTCAGTCCCGACTTGGGGACGGAGTGGACACAACTCCATTCTCACCGCATTTTCCATACTTCTCTTGTTCCGCTGGTGTTTGGTGGTGCCTGCCTGGGCCATGTCCTGGCCATACGGTAGGTTGGTGACAGTGAAGTTCAGCTGGAAGTATTGAGGGCTGGGACTGCTTGTTGGTCTGTCTGTCAGCAGATGAACTGATGTCTCCACTTCTAGAATAAATAAAACGTATAAAATTCCCACATCTAGGGAAGGTTTTTATAGGTGGGCTCTACAAGACCCTCCATCCACCTGTCCACCTTGAACCTATTCATTTGCCTAGAATAGACACTACTTGTCCAACCCCCTTTCCATCAAGGACTGTGAGTTTACTAGGATGCCTGAGGGAAGAGACTGGGCCCCTCTGGGGCATAGCTGGCAAGTGCAGGTGCTGGCCACCCTCCCGGGCATGTCTCACACCTTTGCTGACCTACATTCCTAACATGTTTTGCTGCCCCTGGTCTTTCCCCCCCTCCCAATCTGTTCTCTACACAGCACCCAGAAGATGAGCCTTTGAAAGCAGAACTCAGAGTGTATTATGTTCCTCCACAAACCATTCCCATGTCCAGGAAAGTCCCTGACCACCTCTTTAGCCTCAGCTGTCACCTCTTCCTTGCCAAAGTGCATGCGCCAGCCATGACACACTTTTTATAGTCCCCCCCAAATATACCGCGCTCTTTATAGCTTCTAGGTCAAAGACACATGTAGCCCAATTATCTATCTCTTTCCGTAGGCTGGGTCACATTTGCCATCACATCTTATTTTCTTCATCACGTCCTTATGAAAACATTCTAAGACAGGGATGTGCGTCCCTCCTTGAGGTCCCTACAAGATCTTGAAATCCCCTTATAGGAATTTTCGCGGTGTATCATTAGTGCCTATTTACTTGCATTAAACATTAGTTGAATGAATGAGTGAATGGCTCACAGATAGAGGGCCTAAGAAGGCAACTAAAGATCCCCTACATTTGGAGCTAGAAAAATAAACATTCCTTTGAGGGCAGTTGCTGCATGTTCTCTTCCTGCCTCCTGCCAGATGGCCCAATGCCATGAACACTTTTCCCTCCAGAGCCTACATCCATTCTGTTGCTGCTGAGAAGACACATCCTTCCTCAAAGCCCCATTCCACATAAAACCAGTCCCCCATCTTGTACCTGTCACTTGAATATCTGCCAAATGATAGGTGGCGCCCAGCCAGTGGGACAAAGCGTTGAGGGTGTTGTCCAGAAAGACTTGCTTCACTGTGCTGGGGTCTACACTGGAGGAGAACAGTTCCTGGATGGTGACTGACATGGAGGCCAACCTAGAGTCAGAGACCACAGGGACTCAGCCAGCATCCAACACCGGCAGTGTCCCTGAGTCCTTGCTTCATAGAGTCAAACATGTAAGGGCAAACAGTAGGAGATCACCTGGCTGCCTCTTCCCTCAGGATACAGAAGAGACCTTGACCAAGAAGGGAAGGTTTTTAGGAGCTGAGAAAGTAATAATCATGAACATCTACTGCGCAACCCCGAGAAGTGACTTACACATTCTCTCACCACCGCTGCGGTGGAAGGTATTATTACAACTATCCCCATGTGAAACATTAAAAAAACCCAAAAACCCTGAAGTTTGGAAATATACAAAGATTAATATTCAGCTTCAATATTCAAAACAGTGTGTCCCATGATCCTCCTCTCCAGTGTAGATGTCCTAGTTCCTCCACCTGACCCTCAGAGACCAGGGGACAAACCCAGCTTGGACAGTTCTTGGGTTGTTCTTCTTGCGGAGCCTCAGTTTTCCCACCTGAGCAATGGGGGCAATCACTGTATCCACCTCACGGGTGGAGAATTAAATGAGCTGATCATGCGTGACAGTGCTTGGCAGGGAGCCAGGCGTTGGTAAATCTTATTATTGGGCTGGTATTGGTTGAAAGAGTCCAGAAGAGGAGAAGGTGGTAGATGCTGAGGGCTGGTGGCCCCATGAGGTTAATCCTTTTCCCACCTATGGGAAAGGAGATGGTAGGGTTAGCTGACAGGGATGTGGGGAGAACGGGCACCATGTCAGTACTCCCAGCTCAAAGATGGGCCACAAGAACTCAGGTCACAAGCCACCAGCTCAGCCAATGCTTCCAATCTCCTCAACTTACTTCAGGTCGGTAACCAAGCAGGAGTGGAATACATCTCGCAGCTGGCTGCCTCTGTAAAGCTTGGTGACCTAGAATGAAAGGAAGGGAGAGGGGGCGAGATGGGGGTCCCCAGGGGCCAAAGGCAGCTGCTGGAGCCAGTGAAAGGGCATAGACCTGAGAGCAAGGGAGACCTGAGTTCAAACCCTGGCTTTGCTCCCAACTCAGTGTGACCTTAGGCACGCAACGCCCCTTTCTGAGCCTCACTCTGCCCACCTGGGAAATGGGGAAGCAGCCACAGCTCTGCCTCTGGAGCCTAAGAGAACTCAGAAGCTTGGGTAAAGGGAAGGGTTGAAACAGTCACTTGGTAGGTATAAGTCAGACAGAGGAATGAGAGGGTCAGCCAGGGCAGAGAGAGCGGGGAGGGCTGAGAGAGACCACACCTTGTCCTGGATGTCCCTCAGCAGGGCGGCGTACTCGGAGGACATGGGGTCTGGGTCGCTGAGGTTCCAGTTGATGATACGGAAATTTAGCTGGTACTCACTCTGGATAACTGCACTCTGGGGGGCATAGCCTGGGCCATGAAGAGGGAGAAAAGACAGGTGGAGATGCTCCGCTTCTAGCACAGGGACATGGTATCAGAGCGGGCCCTGAGCAGGGTCAGAATCAGCCAACATCAGGCCCACACCCTAGGGACTGCGGGCATTCCCAAATGGAAAGTCACCCAAAGAGGGGGCAAAATGGGACTTTTACAGGGGTTCTCCTGAGCTGAGCTTATGCAGTGACTACTTAGCGGAATGCTTTTTCCACCCTCTCCTCTCCCTAGCCCTATTCATGCTTCAGTAGCCCGAAGACATGGAGTTCCAGAAAAGCAGGGACCCACCCATCCATCTTGTTCTTGTCATGCCCCAGTGCCCAACACAGGCCTGGGCACAAAATATTTTTCAGGAAGCTCTCCTCGATTCACTCCCCATCTCTGATCCCGCAGCAACCGGTTACGTAGTGTTGCTGCAACATTTGTGTCCCTAAGTAATCGTTAGTTCACTTGACTATGAGTTTCCAGGGACAGAGGTTATATCATTTATCCCCATACCCACCCAGCACATGGTCTGGGACACAGATTTTTCACACACATGTGTTTGTTATGAATGAATGGGAACTGTAGAATATGGCAGACGAGGGGCCGAGACGCGCATCTGTCACCGGTTCACTCTTTCCTTCACCGCTGAGTACTATAATACGCCAACATGTGAAGAACTGAGGATCCGGTGCCACAGTAGACAAAACGTGATTTGTAGGGTTGCATAATTAAGCAAGTAAAGTGTGGTAAGCATTGGTGTGGTGCCTGTATAGGGTCTGTGGACCACGTTCAACAGGGTTGCTCATCTTCAGAACTACTGCCTTTAGGAGTTATACAATTCTTGGTGGCGGGGCTCTCCTGTGTGCTGAAGGATATTAGCAACATCCCAGCCTCTGTCCACTAGATCCCAGCGGCACCGCCTCCCATTAGTGACAATTAAAAATGTCTCCAATGTTACCCAGTGTCTACGGGGCAGGGGGTCAGGACGGCCTCTGGGTGAGAACAACTGGCATAGAGGAGCCTTGCTTAGAAGATGCCCTGGCCCAAGAGTAACATGTCTGTAATTCTGGGTTTGAATTAAAATTCATTACATTAATTTGGTTTAGAAATTTTATGTTATTTACCTGAAATAATAGGAAGGACCCTCCCCATGGATGTTGGGGAGGTATCTCCCAGACAGAACTTGGACAGATTTCTTAAAGAAATAAAACAAAGGTATGTAACGATCACCGTAAACCCAAGTTCAGCATTAACACTCACCATTGACAAAGAGGCTGCCCGGGACCAGGGTGTAGGGGCCCAGCTGGGTGACACTGTGGGTCAGCTGGCTCAGCTCCCAGTAAAGTTGATCTCTGTCTGGCCTGTGGTCCAAGTGGTCAGGGTAATAGGTGCAGACAGCATCTACGCTGGTGGCCGTCCCACCCTTCTCAGGCCTGGGGAGAGAGAGATTGGGGGGGGTGTCTAGAGAGAGAGCTTCTGAAACCTCTGGGTGAGGGGGCCAGAAGGATGGAGAAGCAAATGTGAGGTCAGTGGGAAGACTGAAAAAGGGGAGGTCATCAAAAGTGGCCATTCCCGGCAAATGCCCAGGAAAGAGTCTTACCGGAGGGCGATCAGTCTGCAGCCCAAGGAGTAGGGGCCCAGAATGCTCTTCTTGAGCAAGGATCTGAGCTGGAGAGGAAGCAGGAGGAGGATGAGCAGGAGGGTGAGGGGCTGGGTGGAATTTATCCCACCAAGAGCTGCTGGGACCAGGGTCTCACCAGGTGCTGCAGGACCTTCTCGGTGGAGTTGAACGTGGCTGAGCTGTTGCTCATGTCTGTTGAATACTGGAGGTTGGAGATGGTGAAGTTGAGTGTGAGGGTCTCCAGGTTGCGCAACAGAGCTGCAAGAAGAGAAGGGGAGAGATGGCAGTCACTGAGAGCTGGTCTGAGTCCCCATCGAGCCCTGCAATCATGATAACCTGTTGTCATCTTCTCCAGGGACACCCCCCCCCCCCCCCACTCACACCAATGTGGTTAAGTCCAAACCATTATATCCACTCAGTAATGTAAGTATCACTCACCCCCGTTCAGGTCATACCAATTCCACATGCAGGATGATCCTCGCTCCATACTTCACCTCTCTCCATCCCTCTTCTAGCCCCGGTCTTACCTTCTCTCACCTGGACCAACACCCCAGAAGGTTCAGCGGACACCCCGTCTCAAAGAGGTTCTCTACACTGAATGCTAGGAGAAATTTTCTTAAATGAAAGTCTC
>PVJD01020093.1:0-10237 GCA_004026545.1 Mormoops blainvillei
TTGGACCCATGTGTTTTCATCATTATGTTGCCAACAGAGTTCCTGGTACAGAGTTGAGTTTCGCAGAGAGTATTAGAATCAGATCGATCTGAGTTTGAATTTCAACTCCACTGCTTACTCGAATGTGAGACCTGGGGCAGGTTGCCAGTCCTCATGCCTCAGTTCCTCACCAGTGAAGTAGGGAGAATAATAATTCCTGCCTGTTAGGGTCTAGTGAAGGTGGAGTATAAGTACCCAGTGTATTATAAGTATCATTTCCAAGCTCGTTTGACGACTTGCTTTTCTGGCTTTGGTTTACTGTGTTACTTTTAGGGACAACCTTCTTCTTCTTGGTCCTATCTCTGTAGGTGTCTTGGAGTATAGAATATCTATAGAATATCTTCCGCCTCTGACATCACAACCAAGTATCTGACATTTTAAAACTATTTTCAGTCTTTGCCTTTCCATCTACTTCATTCCTACATGACATTTTCTCTTTGTATCTAAACAACAGAAACAAAGTGGGAGGAAGTTCTTTGAGCAGAGACATACTCCGTCAATATTTCCTTTTAATTATAACCAGTTACAATTATTATAAAGTTATAGTTAGCACATTGCTGTTCTGGTGCCTTTTTAAATACACATAATAGTGCTATAAAATGGCCCCTAATTATGGCTGTAGCTTATTCCAAAGGTTCTGATGTATAGCATTTTAATTTTTATTCTGGTTAAATATTTGCTGACTTCCAAGTGTGACTTCATTGGCCTGTGGGCAATTAAGAGACCTGTTTTATAATTTCCCAGTACGTGATAATTTTCTTGTTTTTTTAAATTCATTTCTACCTTATTTGCTCTGTGATCACGGGATATTGTAGTTTCATCCAAGGCATCGCTGTTTTATGTTGCCGCTAGTCCCCATTTCGTATTGGTGTGCGTGCCTGTGCGCACAATGACATCCCTCCCTTTACAGGGAAGCGGCGGGTTTGGTGGGGAGGGCAAGTTTCCCCTCTGAAATACCATTACTAACGGCAGTGTTTTTTGAAAACTACAGTGGGCTCTCACAGCAGGTTTGCCTAAGAGTATCGGAGTACTAACTTGGTTATTTCCTGGGAGTTTTCCTGAGAATGGAGAACTTAGGTTAGAAATGAAGTCGTACGGTAGCATACATAAAACAAAAATGTATTGCAGAAGTTACATTGTGTCATGAGCTCTTACAAAGGTGAAGTTTGATATTTAGAATATCTTAAATTATTTTTCTCCTTCAGCTTCCAGCCGATCTTACGAAGATGCATGTTACAGACAGCCCTCATCCGCAGGTGACTCATGTGTCTTCTAGTCAGTCTGGTTGTAGCATCGCTAGTGACTCTGGGAGCAGCAGTTTATCTGATATCTACCAGGTAATAGCTTGGGGGGGGGGAGGGGTGTGTGTGTTGTGTATTCTGCCAAGTGTCCTGTGCTTGTGCCTTAGGTGGTCACGTGTCAAAAGAGTATAGAATATCTATAGAATATCTCCCACCTCTGACATCACAACCAAATATCTGACATTTTAAAACTATTTTCAGCCTTTGTCTTTCCATCTACTTCATTCCTACATGACATTTTCTCTTTGTATCTAAACAACAGAAACAAAGTGGGGAAGCTCTTTGAGCTGAGACATACTCCATCAATATTTCTTTTTGTGGGGTCTGAAATTGAGGTGTAAGGTTTTTGGGAAAATGTGCATTACTTAATGCCATATTTGTAAGCCTAATTAAGGGGGTGATCTGTCCTTTCAAGGTTATTAAATATGGCCCAACAATGTGTGAATCTAGTATTCTTTTTAATTTCTTGTATGTAGGAGAATCCATGTAATGCTTGCTTTGGTAAAAAATTAGTTATTGAAACCACTGAACTTAAACATACAAAAAAGCAGATTTTATTATGACCATGTTAGTCTTCTGTAAATAAAGTTGTAAAGAAAATCAGAGTTGCTTTTGTATTGTAAAGGCTCTATGAAGCCGTCTAGTAGCCACATTAAAAAAAGGAAATAGGTACAATAAAATTTAGTAGTATATTTTATGTAGCGCAATATATCCAAATACTATCATTTTAACATGTAATCAGTATTTAAAAATTATGAATGATTTTCTGTCTTAGAATTTTTTTCTACTAAGTCATCAGCAGCCAGAGTTTATGTAAACTGATAGCAGCACCTCCATTCGGACTGGCCACAGTTCAAGTGCCCCCCCAGCCACATGTGGCTAGTGGCATCCGCTTAGTACCAACCTGTTGGAACAGAATCATTGTCTGAGGAGACATTTCAGACCGTGGTTCTACTGAGTTACCTGGATTCAGATATTTTAGGAAAATTAGCGCTCCTTCATTTTAAGGGAGGTTCGTAGGCAGATACAAGTTGGAGAAAACCCCCGTGTTGGGTTTATGCAAAGTCTTCTGCACAGAGCCATTGGTCTGGCAGTCAGCATCTCCCTTCCTGACATTTTGTAAAGGACAGAGCAAGGAATTCTCCCTGTTAACTATTTTGTAGTAGACAGAACAGGAAATTTTTTTAAAGTAAAAAACAGTACGTGGCTCGGGAGCATTCACTCTGTGTTTAGTTGTTGGACTCCATGCTTTCTGCCTTTCACCAAAAGAGAATCTTAGGGAAGAAATAACAGTTGTTGTACACCTCCAAGTCAGAGTAGAGTCGTGTCTTCTTTGGACTCCGTGTTTTGTCTAGAACAGAACTTTGAGGAAGATTGACCCTGGGTTAATACAGTTTAGGGATGTGGTTGTAGATTTCTCCCAGGGTAAGTGGGAATGTCTGGGCCGTGCTAGAAGAGACTCTACAACAGAGATGTGGTGTTAAGAGACTATAGATAACCTAGTCTCACTAGTATATCCATTTTTAAGCCAGATGTGATCACCTTTTTGGAGCAAGGAACAGAGCCCTAGATGACAGATTAAAGGGATTGGAGGACAGCACACAGACTGAGATTCAAGGTCATTGTGCTTTACTGTCCACCAGTGATGGGCTGCACACCGTTATCTTTGGCAGAGTCACAGAGGAGATTCTGAAGCGTCGCACTTACATTAGCATTTACAGGATGTTCAGCTACTGGCTTGCCCGCCTGAGGCGGGGGCCGGAGAACACCTATCGGTGTGGTTGGAGGTCTCTTGCTGCAGGACCACGGCCTTGTAAGTGTCCGACATGCTCCAGCCTTCCATTTGTTTTCCTTCCTCAGTAGCACCCTATACCCGTCAGTCCAGCTTTTAAGAGTTTACTTTTGATACTGCATAAACTGTGGGCAGGTACCCTTACTGGCTGTCCTGCATGTCAAAGGAGTGCCTACATCACCCAGTGGAGACGGCGCCTTTTTATACCCCGGAAACCTGGGTGTTAGCATTGGCTCTCCTCCCTTGGTCATCACATTCAGCATCAAATCATATCAGTTCTGCACCCTATATCATTAATTGTGTTTGTGTACTTGTGCATAGATGTTTAATGTTAACTGAGATGTAATTTACGCCGAATAAAATTCATCCTCTTCAGTGTAGCCTCCATAAGGACAGAACATTTCCATCATCTCAAGAAGCATTTTAGGCCCTTCACAAACAGTCCCTTCTCCTTTCTCCTGACCCCCAGCCCTGGGAACCGCCAGTGTTTTCTGCGCTTACAGTTTTGCATTTTCCAGAATGCCATGTCAGTGGAAACATATATTTAAATGATAACACAGCGAAACTTATGAGTAACCAATAAGATAAAAGTAAACCTTAATGAATTTAGGGAGAGCAGACAGATAAAAGGAGCAAAAATAATGAAATTTTAGAACCAAAACAGGAATTCAGAAATTTAAAAGAGAAAATTATCATAATACCAAAATCAAATATGCAAAAATGTAAGATAAAATATTGTAAGAGTAGCCAAAACAGGTAAAAATTTTCAAACTAAGGCTTTAGCTGAGCTTAGGACAATAGCCAAAGGATAGAAACAGTATAGAGTTAAAAAAAAAAACAAACAAGTAAATCAACAAATATAAAAGCAGAAGGAAAATAGATCAGAACCTTTAAATACCTACAGGTGCACTCATGCTTACATGTATTTGGTATTCGTATACACGGAATGCAAATCTGAACTCAAGAGGACCAAACAGGAACAGTGTTCATCTACTCGTGGTAGGTTTGTGGCTACTTTTTATTATGTTCCTTAAGCTTCTGTCATGTTTTTCTCAATGAACATTATTATTTCTGTATTTGACAGATTTTAAAGAGGATATAAATAGGGTGTACAGTTAAAAATAAAAGTTGAATAAAATTGTGGGAAAAGATTAAAGGAATAATTAGTATAGGTTAAAAGGAGTAAGAGCAAAAATAACAGACTGATAAAATATATCCCCCAAAATGCCAAAAATCTAGAGTATAATAAAAAAAAATGGATAAGCAAAATAACACCAACGAAATTGTATGTATGCAATCAGATTCAGGACTGAAACAAAGAGAAGAAAAGAAGGTTTCAAAGTCAACACTGTACTCTTAGTGTTTTCCTGACTTCAGGCCTTCTTTGAGGTACCTATTAAATCTTTAGTTACAGGTGTACGTTCCCATTTTATATACCTTGGCCAGCAACAGTTAAAGTGATTTGCCTGGTTATTCGAATTCCTCAACATTTGGGAGATTTTAAAAGTAGACGTCTAACCCGGTCACGGCTTGCAACAGTAAAAGCAAAGCCTGTAAAGTAATGCAAGTATTTTTAATTTGGAGGGTTGGGGTGAGAAGAGAAGAGAGCAAGCCTGACAGCAGTTCTTTACAGGAAGATTATTTACACCATTTTCTATGGCCGAACATAGGGCTGTCTCTGCATTTCTTTCTTGGGAGTTTTCCTGTCTTCTGGTTTAAAAATAAAAAGCCTTTCGTTCTCAAAGAAACTTCAGATACAGCAGTTACCAGTCTGGAAAAAAATGCAAGTAATGGTTTTGGTGTGAATATGCTTTTAATCAGATCAGCCTACAATTTAGCTAAAAGTATGCATTTATATGTTTGACTGTTCTTAAGTAGAACATTTTATGTTTTCTCAAAGAATGCTTAAATGAAATAGGAGTGTTTCTTTCTAGGTTCCTTTTTCTATTTATTTCAGTCTCGTCCAAGAGCTGGGACATTGTGAAATGATGGGTCTTGAACTAAAGCGCTTGTCTTTTCACTAACTTACAGCCTTATACCACATAACATTTTGGTCAATAGGGGACAACACATGCGACAGTGGTCCCATTAGATTTTAATAGGTTATAAGCAAAAAGTTTCTTTGTGGTGTTGAAAGAAAAGGCTAGATCTAGGTGGTTTAAATTAACTAGGAGGCCCAGCATGCTATCTGCTTGCCCTGTGCCCAGCCAGAGTTGGCAAGGGAGCAGGGGGAGAGGGCCAGGGAGGATGGGAGCACTGGAGTCCACCCCTGCACATGGGCATATGCCCTCACACTCTGGGCACTAACTCACTTCTCTTCCCTCCGTTTCTCTTTATCTTTCCTCGCAGTTCAATTCCTCCCTCCCTCTATCCCCCCTTTTCTCAGTCCCCCACCCCCCACTACCCCTTGCTTTCTATTGTTTCTGCTCCCAGTCTTTGTCTCCTAGATCTCTTTCCATCCCTGCTGTCCTTTTTTTTTCCTTCACTTCTTTCCCTGTCTCCCCCTCCATCCATTCCTCCCTCCCACTGATGTCTACCCTCCCTCAACGGCCTCCTCCCGGTACCCCCCATGTATGACACATACACACACTTTTTTACATCGTATTTTTACTGTACCCTTTTTACTTTTAGATATGTTTAGGCACACAAATAACAGCATTTAGTGTCATCGTTCAGTTGCCTACAGTATTCAGTGCAGTAACATGCTGTACAGGCTTGAGACCTTGGAGCACTAGACTCTCCCGTACGGGCCCAGCGGCTCTGCCCTCTAGGTCTGCGTGAGTGCGCCCCATGGCCGCACGAGGACAAAACCACCTCACTTTTTCAGCGCGTGTCCCTGTCTTTTAGTGACACATGACTCTACTTTTAAATAACCTGAGGCACACACCCCCCACCTATAATTTTTATCTTCCTTGTAAGATGTAAACATGGCTCTAAAAGTCCCATGTTGGATTCAGTTATTACCTCCGAGCATTATCCCTTAATTCAGAGCTCTACTGCCCAATCTCTCCGGGCCTCTGGTGCCACGTTTTCCCCCAGGATGTTCTTTTGACACCTCATCTAGCTTTGCCTACCACATGTTTTCTTCTGCTTGACTTTAGTGTTTCTGTTAAGAATATCATCTGTGGCCCTAGCTTGTGTGGCTCAGTGGATTGAGTGCTGGCCTGAGAACCAAAGGGTCACCAGTTTGATTCCTGGTCAGGGCACATGGCTGTGTTGTGGGCCAGGTCTCCAGTAGGGGGCACACGAGATGCAACCACACATGGATGTTTCTCTCCCTCTCTTTTTCCCTCCTTTCCCCTCTCTAAAATTAAATAAAATCTTTAAAAAAAGAAAAGAAAAAAATAATATTGTCTGTGTCCTAGTCAATACCTGTTATCTTTGTTACGTTTTTTAAACTTTCACTTGAAATAAGTTGCAGAAAACAGGACTTTACTCCTTCATTTAAAAAGCTTCAATGCTTCACTGTTACCTAATTCACAGTCTTCATTTCAGATTTGTATTGAAGTTCCAAGCCTTTCCTTTCTAACCACAATCTGCAGATCTGGCTTTATACTCCACTGTCCTGCACTTGCACATTGCAGATTCCAGTCCGTGACTAATACGGAGTGGCTGGGCCCCGACTGTCCTTGCCCTCCCTAGGAAGGTGTTTTGGTAATGCTGCTCTGCCAGCAGCTCCACCTAGATCAGGGGTCCTCAACCTCCCTCCTCCCCATCTGTGGATGGCTTCACATTACCCCCTGAGTTCTACCTCTTGTCTCTCCCCACCCCGCACCCTGGTCTGTAGAAAAATTGTCTTCCATGAAACCCGCCCCCGGTACCAAAAAGGTTGGGGACCACTGACCTAGATGACACCTTCACACTGTCTCACACATCTTGGAACCCCACAGCAGTTTTTTGTGCACCATATCTCTTTCAATTCTGCTCAGTGTAGTTACGTTACGTGTACACTTGACATTTTTTATCATCATGGTAAATTTGTGGAGGGCAGAGTTTTTTCTTACTTGTGTATCCCATGCTGAGTTGAGCAGAGTTTTGGCATTTAGGAAGTAATCTAGGTTTTTTTGTTGCTGTTGTTTAATTACATTTGTAGGCAGAAACCGGTATTGTTTTCAGGGCTCAGTAGTAACTAAAGCTTGGTTATCCTGGGCAAAGGAGGCTTCGTTTTGGCCGACCTGTCCTGCTGTAGAGACTTCGGAATGGTCGAGCCTGGACAGCACTATTGTGAGGGATTCATTTCACAGAATTCTCGCCCTGAGCAGAAAGACAAAGAAGAAACGTAAGGACTAAGTGGTCCATGAAAAGGTTGAGTGAAATACTGAAAAGGAGAACGCAGAAGACAGAAGCACTGAAAGCCGAAGGCTCTGGCTTAATATGTGCTAAATTTGAAAATGGGATTTTTGTGTGTGTAACTTTTCATTCTCACCCATAGTTCCCCTTCTTGTAGCTTCATGTTTATCTGGATGCAAACAGGAAAAGGAAATCCTCTGTTGGTTTAGATGGGGACTGCCAAGTCATCAGAAAGTCTTTTACCGTCTGCCTCACCCAATTATATTTCCACATACATAGAGACATGTTCATACTGCGGGAAAGGAAAAACACAAGAAGTTTAGTATTTGTCTTACTGTTCCTTTCACCAATATACTTTTTCTTTTTTTTTCTGGACTTAATTCACTTAGTGTAATCTCCGTGATGGTCGGCTGTATTCCAGGTGTTAGGACAAAGTAGTCGAAAGCCCAGGGCTCTGATTTTGTATGTCCCCTACCTTAATGAATATGGCATACTTTCTGACCTACCTTTTCTCCAACAACTTCTGATATTATCATTCAAATCTCTGAGGCTCTGATGAATTTTCTTTTTGGCTTTTTTTTCCTCTTTGTTTCATTGTTGGTATTTTTGACTGCCCTTCTTCAAGTTCACACTTTGTACAGTTTACATTTCTTTGAGGTGTCCCATTTTCTCCCTAATTATGTTTGTATTTTGTTTGAAATCCTTGAACTTCTTGATAATAAATGTTAGAAGTTCTCTTAATTCCATCATCTGTGTCGTTCCTGGGCCTGTTTATATTGATAGATTTTTCTACTGGTTATGCATCACATTTCCCTGCTTCTTCAAGTATCTAGTAAGTTTTTATTGTATGCTGGACATTGTGGATACACATTTTTAAAAACTTCTTATCTGGTTATTGGAGAATTACACTTTTTGCCCACGAACCGCATCCTCAGAGGCTTCATTCAGTGACGTCCATTCCTGGTGGTCATCGTATCTGCCTTTACCTACAGACCTGGCTTGTCTTTGTTTAGCCAAAGAATTAGACCTTGGACTCCAGCTGTATAGCTCACTTTGTTTACTTATTTTTTAATTTCCAATTTTAAATATTTCCCAGCATGTTTTTGGTGACCGTTATTTTTTAATTCTTTTTTGGCACCGTATTTCTTTTGTATACTCTTAACATTTTAACAGTGTCATATGTTCTCATAACTAATTTTATTCATCTTTTTTCCTTTGTATCCTAGTTTGAAAAAATACAGGTAAGAGAGGACAATTGTAAGGATAGATTAAATTCTTTGCGCATGGCCTTAAAAGTCTCCTAAAAGCATTCTTTTAGTAGGCTTCTTCCATTCCCTACCTGTGACTTCTAAAGAGCTATTTTCTTATATGTCTTCACTCCTCAGGCAGATGATGATAAACCTTCCCCACATAACTGAGCTTCATCTGGCCTTTTTGTTATGAGCCATCCTTCTTTTTATGAGACTTAACCTAAAAGGTGAGAAATGAGACTAGGTTGCAGTAGTCTGGGCCAGGGGATAAAAACCTGAGATTGAGATGAGGACAGGGTGGTTTCAGAGCCCAAATTTATACGGTAGATTGTCCTCAGGAATTGATGAAGTAGAAAAAGGCTAGTGCAGGGATGAGCTTCTATATATTAAAAAAATTAAATTGTGTAGAAAATACTGCTTTAGTTTTTTTTAAACAGTAGTTGCTTGGATTCAAAATCAGTATATGTAAATAAATTAGGTTTTTGGAAAAGTTATTTTAGTATGTATACATGTTTAAATTAAAACTTATCTTTGAAAAAGGATTTTAATCTACTAACAAGTTTGTGGTTTTGAAGATATATTACTCAGAAATATACGCCACTAAAACCCTAAAGTCCATAGCCGAAAAATAGGAGAGCATACTTACTAGTCACAAGGTAGGGTTCCTCCTCCTATATTCTCCTGTATTGTCTAATCTTGTAGATCTCAAGTTGGGTACTTAAAGCTGTGCAGAAATCCAAAGGAAGTATAAAACAGGATCTTAGAAAACAAATTAGGACTCTTTTGCAGGTATCAGGCTTAACTTGCATTAAGAACAGCCAAAAAGGGAGGGTAACTTATTGACCTACAGAGGGAGAAAGCAGAGGCAGTTCTGGCCTCAGGGAACCCGGATGCCTGCAGGTGTGCCTGCAGGTGTGCCTGCAGGTCTGACTCTCTGGTCCTTTGGCTCTCTGCGGGCTGCTTGCTCTTCCTCCCTCCTGTGACGCTTTCTGTCACAGACTCTTGGTGCTAACGCCCTTTCTGTCCCTGTCCTGGCATGCCCTATTTCTATAGCTTCGTCGATCTGTGTCTTGCCGTCTGTCCCTGTCTTTCTGTGTCTGCCTCTGTCCCAGTGTGCTTCAACTCCGCTGCTCCTTTCTTCGCCTATTAGTTCCGTTTTCTCCCACCTCAGAAAGGCTTTCGCATGTGGCTATAGGCTGCACTGCGTCACATTCTTCAGATTCAGGGACCAGAGGAAAAAGGACACTCTGCTCTCCAGCTGCAGTTATAAAAACCGAAAGGGCCTTCCTTAGTTTCCCTAGCCAGGGACTGGGCACTGTTCCCCACTGTAATCTCTGAGTTAAGTTGGAGGAGAACAGGAATTCCTTAAAGGAAGGAATATGTTCTTCTGGGCAGACAAAACAGTAAATATTCAGTATAGGGGATGAGACTTAAATATTTGAAGATCGTGTTCAATGTATTGTTTTCTGTAAGTGCTTCAGTCTTCATGCTTTTTATTAATATGTATCAAGTAGTATAATATTTAGAAATATTGCCAACTAGTCCACTTTAAGACAAATTTTATT
>PVJD01020094.1:0-10235 GCA_004026545.1 Mormoops blainvillei
CCCAAACTCTGCAACTTGTATAAGACAAATTCAATATGTTAAAAGCACTCAAAAAAACAGCAATGGTCAATTTGGCCAGCACTTTTGTGTTAATTAAGCAATTTTCCAAGTCAAATGTTCATACCCAAGTTGTCTGGTTTGAATCACAAAAGTCTAGGAAGCCAAGGCATGTTAGACTCTATGGGAGACAAAGGGTCAGAAGGTAAATCATGTCCCAGACTATTAACAAGCCAGAATTGGCTCTCATAGACCAACTTCAGGTCTTAAAACAACCAACAACTTCTAAAGCATAAGTAGACTTGAGGGGACAAAACAAGGCCCTGACACCTACATATCTTGCTTATGCATCCTTTCAAAGTCAGGGAAATGTGAGCCTGCTACATAAAAAGTTCATGAGCATGAAAGGAAGCACACATTGCTATTGGTATGTATTCTGACCAGCATGAAAAAAGTCAAATTAATTTGATGAAAACTGGATTTCAGATGGTACCGAACCTAGTCTAATGTAATTCATTATATATGTTTTTAAAACGATATTGCCAGACAATATAATGTACCATTGAAATAATATTAGATTAAATTTGTTTTTCCTTAGATGAATCACCTAGACAGGAATAAAGTAAATATGAAAGTGGAAATTTAGGAAACATTTTAACTACTCTTTTATTGCTAAAAATAAACATCAATTTTTCCTTCCTCCCTCCTAATTTTTTGCCTCCAAGTTTCTCATGGGTTAGCTTAGAGAATAATTCAGATATGTGAGCATTTCAAAGAGCTTTACCCAGCAAATCCCTTAATCAGCTGTCAGGCCCTTGCTTGTTTTGCCCGTTATCACGTTTGCTAAAAAGGCAAATTCTGCCTTTTGATGGCTGTGCATGTTTCCGAGGACAGACTGGCCTTGTGTTTGCTTCATCACTGTATTCAGAACCACTCTAACTGCTTCTGTTGACCAACTCCATGGTCAACATAAACTCTTAATTTTCTTCCCCCGTCTTTCATTTATGAGTCTCTAAGTATTAGGAAGCCCACATTTCTCCTGTGGAAGCCCATGAACTTTTTAGCAGTTTCCGTTATATCACATGTTTAAAATTCAGCAAACTTTCAGTGCTCCTGGTTGACTGTTGGATTCCCCCTTACCTCCTCTGGAGATCATATAGGAAGCAGTAGCTTATAAATGGTTCTCTTTGGTTAATGAATATAGCAATGTGGTTTATATGAGAACTTTCTTATTTAATAAACTATCTTGACCATGTACTTTAATATAGATAATGGAAGGCATGTTTACTACTTTTAAGTAGTAAGTCTTAAAATGTCACAATATATAGCTTTTATTTCTTAAATTATGGCATTTCTTCTAAACCCTTTGATTATCTACTAACAAGTTATATCTCATGTTATATACACGTGGCATGTGAAGCTAGAGTCTTGAGAAACTGACATTTCCTTAATAAGTAGACCACTGTATGCCATCATTTTGGATTAAAATTTCTCATTAAACATTACAGATGAAAAATTAACTTCCAGTATCAGTCTGTTTGTTGTACTACAACCATCAACAGGACCAAGGGTTGCTGAGGACTCTCTGCTAGAAGTTAAACTTGAACCATTAGCTTCGCGTCAAGACCGTGGATAGTAGTCTTGACACAGGTGGGTGACTACAGGTGGATGCTCCAGCAGTAAAGTGAAGGAACAGAAACTACTCCAGATTAAGAGTATGAAAAACAGCCTTATTTTCTATCATGATGAAAATAAACATTAGGGGTGAAAGAAGAGAAATGAATGGCCAGTCATTTTTCCCAAGTACCTACTGCTTTGAGAGTAGTAATAGCTACTTGGAAGTCCAAAGGAAATCATTCTACATCACTGCATCCAATGTAATGTGAAAAACTTTTCAAACTGCCAAAAACATATATTAGACATGCATCGCTAACTAGAGTTGAACACAACCGTGGACAAAATTCTAGGACATTGTCAAAATGACTGCAGTGTCTGAGTTCAGCGAGATTTGTCTAAAAAGGCTCTCAGCAAATCAGAGAGCTTAGGAAAGATTTTTCGGTGAGAAGTTAGAAGAAGTCAAGAGAAGAGTGAGGAAAAACTTGGAAATGTATCAGCTGTCATATGCAAAGATTTAGAAAGCAGAAATTTGTGATCATGTTTGGGATGCTGTACACAGTTGTTTTCCTGAAAAATTCTTCACAACAATAAGAATTAGGTGATTGGAGTGAAAACTATGTTCCCATAGAATCATGTGGTTTGGAATCTCAGGGCCAAGAACAAGACCTGACACAAATGGTCCCACGATAAATGTATGTTGTATGGGAAGAACCATGAATGGATGGAGGCAAGAACACCACCATTGGTGGACATGCCGGCTACTGTGCCACATCCTGTTCCCTACATGACCAGACTTTATCTTTCAACTCTAAAATTAAGATATTATCCTGCTTTTTGAAGATGAAGAAACTGAGGAATAGAAAGGATAGTCCCACAGCCAAAAAGAATTTGGAAAATTGGGAAAACTAGGATTTAAGTGAGGAGCTAATTCCTTGTTCCTGTTTATATTATGACTTTCAACATATTTTTAAATCTTAAATAATGACAACAGTTTCTGGTGGCAAACAAGGCAGGCTCAGTAAGTGGAACACACTCTCCCTTCAGAAGTTCGTATCCTGGAGCAGAGTGGGCGGCCTCTTACTCACTGTTCCTCTCATCTCATCTGTAGGTTGACTTGCCTGTTCTCTACTGACTGTGACCACGACTGGTATTTGCTTTGGAATGGCCATTGTATTGTGGTCACTGACCCAACTCCTATGCAAATATTACAGTGAATCTTTTAGGCATCTTCCTTGGAGGAGGTCAGCAAGCAAGGCCAACTGTTTCATGTGTTATTTATCAAAACTAAATTATATGGCTAGCAAAAAAGAGCACAAAAATTATACAGAGATGTTCATATGTTTAGGCCAATACCCATAGTGTAGTGTTTTCCTTCTGAAAAGCAGGTATTTATTCACATTGTATTATTTTGTGAAAAAAAATCTGGAATTTATAACCTAATTGACTGGAAATAATTATAGCCACTGAAGCAATGAAGTCTACTTGTTTATGTTTTTCCATATGTAACCTGACCTACATGTTTAAAAATGTAAACTCACTTTAGCATTTATTTGTGATTATAGCATTATTTATGTTTCTGTCAACTGATTTTTAGTGTATTGTACTTTCATTTTTGCTAAGATTATTGACAAACGAATTCTTACATGAGAGAAAAGACACAGAGTACATGCATATCGTTTTCAGTTTGCTCAACTCTGACATTTACATAATACTTTTTAAAAGTATCATTACTCCACATTCACTGCCCTAACACATTAATCTCTCATGACCAAATATATATTAAACAGAGATACGTGAGCCAATGAAGATTTAGTAAATCCAGTCATGCCCATTTTCTTATCATAATATGGGCAAAAGCAATGAAGACTTAGAGAAGATTCCTAGGCAAACACTGTTTCCAAGAATGTCAATGTTTATTGCCACTAAAGGGGTTCGGTACAAAGAAAGGAAACAAAAATACTACATTTTATGCTCTCTGACCACTGAGAATGGGTCTATACAACAAATTATTTCACTTTATTCTGAAAAAATGAACCAGTAAAAAATACCTTGAAGAACCAATTCCAGAGGCAGAAGGAACTTTCTCTCCACCTGAAGTTGTTCCCTTTGACTTTTAATCTACTGATACAGCCCAAGGTCTCTGTGCTCTTTACCCTCCAAAAACAATTATTGTTATGCCACGGACTGTGCTAAACCACAGGAATACAGAAATCAATCTGAGACAATTCCTGCCCTCAAAGAGTTTATACCTTTGAGGAGAAAAAAGACAATAGACAATTTTTTGTTTTTTAATTTTATTGCCATAAAGATACAACATGAGATCTACCCTCTTAATAAAATTTTAACTGTACAATACAGTGCTGTTAACTATTGGTGCAATGTAGACATCAGATTTCTAGGTTTGTTCATTTTGCACAACTGTAACTTTGTACCCTTTGATTGACATCTCTCCCCTTTCCCCTCCACCAGCCCCTAGCTATCGCTACTCTCTGCTTCTATGATTTTGACTATTTTAAATATCTCATACAGGTGGAATCATGCAGTGTTTGTCTTTCTGTTACTGGCTAATTTGATTTAATATAATATCTTCAAGGTTTATACATGTTGTCACTTAATGAATGGGTTCCTTCATTTTTTTTTTTAAGGATGAAGAGTGTTCCATTGTATGTACAAGGGGAGACCACGAAAAAAACCAAAATTATCTTCTGAAGGGTAGACCCCTTGCTGTACAGGCTTCCCCCACTGTGTGAGTGTTCTTGGAACCCATCCATATCAGTGTACCAGCTGGTGTTGTTGTGAGAGGCTGCGTCTAGCTTCAGTGACTTTTTTTTGAAGACTCAACGCCTTTGCCCATTTTACAATGGGTGATTTATGAGCACACCTGCCCACACTGCTGAGAGTTCAGAAGTTTTTGACCTAAAACAGCATTACCCCCATGCCCCACCCTCCCTATTCTCCTGATCTCACCCTGAGAGACCGTCTTCTTGTTTCCCCAGATGAAAAAAGTCCTTAGAGGGGAACATTTTGAGGATGTGGAAGAGGTGAAACAAACAAAAAAAAAAATGGCAGAGGCACTGAAAGGCATCAAAATTGACAAGTTCAAAAACTTTGGGGCAGTGGAAAAAACATCTCAATAGGTGTATTGCATCACATGGAGAGTACTTTGAAGCTGACTGAAGTTTAAACATGTAAGAATAACCACACAACAATTTTTTATAAATAAATTCTGTTTTTTGGCAGGTCCCCCCTCGTATATAACATATTTTCCATGGAGGTTTAGCTGTTTTCATGTTGTGGCTATTGTAAATACTGCTGCAGTGAACACAGAAGTGCTAGTGTCTCTTCAAGATCCTGACTGCAGTTTTTTGGATAAAAACCAAAAGGCAGGACTGTTAGATCTTATGGTAGTTCTACTTTATTTTTTTACTTTTTGAGAAAACTTCACACAGTTTTCATATGAGTGACACCATTTTGCATTTCCATCAACAGTGTATAAAGGTTCCAGTTTGTCCACATCCTCGCCAACACTGTCTTTTTTAACAATGGCTGTCCTAACAGGTGTGAAGTGATATCTCGTCATAGTTTTGATTTGTATGTCTCTGATGAATATTGAGCATATTTCATATACCTGTTGGCTATTTGTATGCCTTCTTTGTCTATCTTTTGGAAATTACACTGTTATCAGATATATGATTTACAAATATTTTTATCCATTCTGTAGGTTGCCCTTTTCCTCTGTTGATTGTTTCCCTGGCTGCACAGAGGCTTTGTAGCTTGATGTAGTTACGCTTGTCTATTTCAGCTTTGGTTGCTTGTGCTTTTGGTGTATCTGAAGATATTGTACTTCCTGGTTTCAAACACATCACAAAGTTACAGTAACTAAAACAGTATGGTACTAGCATAAAAACAAACATATCAATTAATAGGACAGAATGGACAACCCAGAAATAAATTCATAAGTAGTCAATCAGCTGATCTTCAACAAAGATAACAAGAATATATGATGTGGAAAAGATAGTTGCTATAACAAATGGGGTTTGAGAAAATGGACACCCATGTGCAAAAGCATGAAACTCTTATCTGACAATATAAACAAAAAAAATCAGCTCAGATTGATTAGATTTAAATGTCAAACCTGAAACTGTAAAATTCCTAGAAGAAAACATAGGGAAAATCTTCATGACATTGGCCTTGGAAATGATTCACAGACAATAGTTGATTTTAATGTAACATGTTGTGTGATATAAGGGAGTTATGCAGAGACATATGGTGCCAGGTGCACCCCTTTCTCCAAGTATCTTCTTCTGCATCTACCTAGTGGCCAAGATGAGGAGCTTCTGAGTATATAAAGCACACTGAACCACATTTATCATTAAGGATTCATACTTATCTGACTGCCTGAGAGGGAGCCAAAACCCAAAGCAGGGGTAACAGTGCCCTTGAGAGAGCATGTATCACATAAATAAGGATCTGGAAAGTTAAACAGATTTCACCAGCAAATGTGAGTATCAGGGGGCAGGGATGGCTGGGACTCCATTATGGCTGATACGAGAACCCATCCATGACTCAGCAAATTCGACAGTATGTGTGATTGGGGGAAGAGGATAATCTTGTCAACTAATGAAAGAACTGCATAAATTCAGGAGCTTATCAGAGCCTAATCAGACCTCTAGGGGGCAGCTCTAAGAATAACTCCAGAGGGGTTCCTTGCTCATCATGGTGCCACTGGGCCAGATCCTAACTTTTTTATACCCTGTGAGAGGGCTATCCTAAAGTCCTTTGAAGGATTTTGATAAGGACAATGGTCTGATCACATTTATGTTTTAAGGCAGTGACCCCGGTGGCTTTGGAAATGGGCTAGAACGAATGAAGGCGTGGAACAGCCTGGCCTGGCCTAAAGCAGGCGGCGAGCGCCACACCACCCTTTACTGCCTCGGCCACGGAGAGGAAGACAGGAGCAGACATTAGCAGGGAGGAAATGTTTTCCATTCACCTGGGGTGACCCAGCCAGGAAATACATGGAGCAGCTGGGGGTCACAATGAGCAATGAAACCATCACAAATAAAATTTTTAAATATTATGCCTGTGATCAAGGTTGAAGAAGACAACATAATGATTCACAAATTGTGTTACAAATGAGAGAGAGATTTCAATAACTGTACCTAGGTAGAAATTCTTTTGAAAGAAAAATTTCATGTTACATTTTAACCTTCAAGTATCTTCCCTGGAAGACAACTATTACAGTGAATGGATTATTTAAGAAATAAATTAAATACTTATGCAATAGCTCTCAAGAAGTCAGGTCAGTAACGCATCGTTTGGACCCAGCACTATACAAGAGACATTCCGGTGGCTGAAAGGCTTCACCTTGCGAACAGCTTATCTATTTAAGTTCCATAAATTTTCCCATAAAATAGTTCTTTCAATTACATACCATGGGTTGGAAATTAAGGAACATGCTTTTTGAAATAATTCTTGTGACATCTCTTTCCACGGGCTATAGCTACTTCACCTCAGTGGCTGTGATGATAAAATGGGCATATATTACCTAACATTCAGCAGGTCTTACCCAGAAATGGTTTAAATGAGTTCAGGAGCTACTTCTATGAATTTAAAATGCCATCCACAAATTCTGTCAGAGTAGCCCTGAGGGTAAAAAAAAGTTCAAAAGTGAGAAGGGGGATTTATAGGTTTTAACATTATTTCAACTTCATTGAAATAAACAACCTTCATTTACATCTGGGGAAATAAGTTCTTCAGTTTTCAATTACCCTTCAGGTCACATATTCCAATAGCCTGATATTTCTCCATAACATTATGTATCAGGGGAGGCAGTCACAGTATTAATTCCAGGGATATCCAAATAACAATTACACCCTCAGTCTTTCTCAGGGTCTGGTTCCATTTCCTTGCCCAACAGTCACAAGAACATTCCATGACCTGCCCAGCATCTGTTGTTTTAAAATAACTTCACAATAATGTATGATTTCTATTCTTATTTTTGAAACCACTGGCATGTACCCAACCCGTAAACAAAAACAGCATTCTAGAAACCACCAGACATCAAGTATGCAATTTTCTTCCCTAATACTTGGTCTACAAGAAAGCCTACCCTTGCATATTCACTGTAACCATTGTGCATGCATTCATATTCTGCCACCATCTAGTTAAATTCATTTTTAATGAGTCACATCATGAAGTACTATATATTTTTGTTGCTAAATTTATTAACATATACTTATGGGTATATAGTTATACAGTTTTCCTTGCGGTGTTTGTGTATGGACTAATTTTTGCTAATTTTCTTTTGTTTTTCCAAGGAATATTTTTGTCATTCTAAACCTCAAGAATTACCTTTGATGTGGTTATCAAGAAAGAATTCAGAAGTCTCCGGTATACATCTCTGACACGTATCCCCCATACAGTGCTAATGTCTTTGGAAGATAAGCCTGGCATGTACATTGTTTCTTCAAAATTTCCCCCCCTGGATTCAATCCCATGTATTAGAAATGGAGAGCAACAGTGATAATAAATGGATTATAACAGTAAATTTCCCACTTACACTTAAGATCTATGGGCTGTATGAGCAAACAAACCGACCCGTGTTGTCAGGGTGAGCAGGAAACAGCAAGGAGAGCAACGACAGGGGACAGTGGAAACGAACGCGGGCTCCGAGGGCACAAACGTCGTTCCGATCGGAGTTCCGTGGAAAGTGTTTTAACCTCCCAGACTATGTTTCTTCTCCCGGAAAACGGGAACAATATTACCCGCTTCAAACAGCTGCTAACAGGCTTAGATAAAATATGCTTGAAAATTCTCTTGGAAGCATAGGGTCAATTAATATTAACTAAAACAGCAATGAATAACTTTGTCATTTTATTCTACATTAGCTATGAGTATTTTATATGTAAAACTATGTGTGTTGATATCATATTATACATACATGTATACAGGGTGGGTCAAAAGTAGGTTTACAGTTGTTCGTATGGAAAATAATACAATAATTAATAAATAAGAATACAAGAGTAAACTCTGTTTCGTGTACTCGAAACTGTAAACCTCCTTTTACATGACCGTGTACATACAGAGCCAGCTATACTAACATACACAAAAGTCCACAATGAAGCAGAATTATGTGACAACTGGAGTTAGATAAAATGTAGAAAGACCTTATTTTCCTATTAAGGTCAGTTATATGCATGCATCATTGCTAAGTAGGAAATTGGAAATTTATTCAATGTCAAGAAAAGCTATTTAGCCACTGATGATTCACATTTCGCCTTGAGTAGTCTGGCAGGATACTGGCACATCACTTGTTGGCAAATTTGAATGGTATTAAATTGAACAGGTAAAAAAATAGACTTGTGAATTAACCAAATTGAATTTGCAATACATGTTTCCAAAGGGCATGGACCAAGGAATGTTGATGTAATTTACAGAAAATGCAAGGATTCACAGCACAGGCATCCTATCCAAAACCAAACCTCTAGGGCATTCCAGAACCCCCCGCTCCCACGCCTGGGATAACAGAGCGTATAGCTGTCAGGTGCATGGCCTTGAGCCCTCAGTCTCCTCACACTACAGCCAGAAGTCATCGGCCCTTACAAATTCAAAAAGATGGTAAGTAAGGCCAAGTTCCACCGTCATCTATCTGGTAAACCATATATATGTATGTTCACTTGCTTTTATATACACTCTATCTGCACTCCTAGTTCATGCAAAATAGCATTTTGCTTGACTCCCTTCCCTACTTTGAATTTCAGTTTCTAACTATCTCCTGCACCCAGGCAATGTCTTGACTCTGAGTCACTACATGCGACCTTTACTGATTTGGATTGCAGCTTGAATCTCCAATTCTGTTTAGCCATCCCTCACCTCTACCCCCTTTCATTTCCGGAGATGTAAAATTACCTATAGTGTATCCATTCCAGGTATGCATACTTTGGGGAGACAATGGAGGCAAGGATTTATTCCAGCATTATAATAACTGAAAAGGAGAAGGGAACTCCCATGATGCCTCTAGGAATGAGATTATGCCTTTCATCTGAGGGAACATGAGCTCTCAGAGAGGAACTGCTCATGCTGCAGGAACATTTTCAGAAGGATATTTTTTTACTTTTTTGTGTTCAACATAACAACCAAAATACAATTTCCTGGGAGGTAGGAAGAACCTGGAATTGCCTCTCTTAGATGCTGACTTTTTTAGTTTTTTTTTTTTCACAAATCCAAGTAAAATCAAAATATAACTAATTTAGAACACTAAACTAACTCCAAAGCCTTGACTGGATCTTTCAGCAAAATTAGACCTCCCGGGCACAGTCCCAAGAGACAAGATGATGTCCTGATGTTTCAAAAACAGTAACAAAGGAAAATGAGGTTTCCAACCACCAGTCTTTTTTCCATTTTAAACACACAAGTCTTTGGAATACTGATTTTAACCATGGCAAACCTGTCCTCAGCCCACGGTCTGGATATCACTGGAAGATACAAGCTCTGTCAGACTAGCACTTCTTCATGTCTGAGATGCATGGTGATCTTATTTCTGGAGCATTTTTATGTTGCACTTCCCCAGTCCCTCAAAATGCACACAGCTATGAGCCTTTGAATCTCATTCACTGCAG
>PVJD01020095.1:0-10233 GCA_004026545.1 Mormoops blainvillei
GCCAAGATGGAGGCATAGGTAGATACACTTTGTCTCCTTGTACAACCAAAAGAAGGACAACAATAAATTTAAAAACAAAAAAATAATGAGAGTTGCCAGAAAATCAAACTGTATGGAAGTCAGACAACCAAGGAGTTAAAGAAGAAAAATTCCTTCAGATGGTAGGAGGGGTGGAGATGGGCAGCGGGGGAGGAAAGGACATGCAACAAGGCAGCAGCTGGCAGAACAGGTGGCTCCACATTTGTGTGCAGATAAACCAGGAGGACACTGGGGAGTGAGACCACACAACCCAGGGTTCCAGTGTGGGAAAGAAAGCCTCAAAACTTCTACTGGTAAAAACCTGTGGGGATTATGGTGATAGAGAAACTGCTAGTTTCACAGGAGAGTTCGTTTGAGAGACCCACAAGGTCCTAGAATGTACACAAACCCACCCACCTGTGGATCAGCACCAGATGGGCCCAATTTGCTTGTGTGTAGCAGGGGAAGCGGCTGAGAGCTGGCCAAGAGCCAAGCAAGTGGCATTGTTCCCTCTCAGACCCCTCCCCCACATGCAGCACCACAAGGCAGGGATGTAGGTTGCCCCTTTCTGGTGCATACCTAGGGTTCCACCCTTGACAGCGTAATAGGCGTGCCGAGAAAAAAAAAATATGGTCCAAATGAAAGAACAGCTCAAAGCTCCAAAAATAGAACTAAGCAATGAAGAGATAGCCAACAGAACAGATGCAAAGATCAAAACACTGGTAATCTGGATGCTCACAGAATTGGTGGAGTATGGTCACAAAATGGAGGAAAAAAATGTAGGCTGTGCAAAGTGAAATAAAGAAAAATATACAGGGAACCAGCAGTGAAGGGAAGGAAACCAGGACTATAATCAATGATTTGGCACAGAAGGAAGAAGTAAATATTCAACCAGAACAGAATGAAGAAACAAGAATTTTAAAAAATGAGGAGAGGGTGAGGAACACCTGGAACAACTTTAAATGCTCCAACATCTGAATCATAGGGGTGCCAGAAGGAGAAGAGGAAGAGCAAGACATTGAAAACTTATTTGAAAAAATAATGGAGAACTTCTCCAATCTGGAAAAGGAAATAGACTTCCAGGAAGTCCAGGAAGCTCAGAGAGTCCCAAAGAAGTTAGGCCCAAGGAAGCACATACCAAGGCACATCATAATTACATTACTCAAGGGTAAAGATAAGAAGAGAATCTTAAAAGCAGCAAGAGAAAAGGAGAGAGTTGCCTACAAATGAGTTCCCATAAGACTATCAGCTGATTTCTCCAAAGAACCCTTACAGGCAAGAAGGGACTGGCAAGAAGTATTCAAAGTCATGAAAGGTAAGGGCCTACATCCAAGATTACTCTATCCAGCAAAGCTGTCATTTTGAATGGAAGGGCAGATAAAGTGCTTTGCCAGATATGGTCAAGTTAAAGGGGTTCATCATCACGAAGCTCTTATTACATGAAACGTCAAAGGGACTTATCTAAGAAAAAGAAGATCAAAACTATGAACAGTAAAATGACAATAAACTCAACAACCATCAACAACTGAACCTAAAAAAACAAAAACAAAAACAAAGTAAGCAAACAACCAGAACGGGAACAGAATCACAAAATGGAGATCACATGGAGGGTTATCAGTGGGCAGGGAGGGGGGAACAATGTGGAAAAAGGTACAGGGAATAAGAAGCATAAACAGTAGGTACAAAATAGACAGGGGGATGTTAAGAATAGTATAGGAAAGGGAGAAGCCAAAGAACTTATACGTACTGCTCATGGACATGAACTAAGTGGGGGAATGCTGGCGGGAGGAGGTGTGCAGGGAGGAGGGGGATAAAGGGGAGAAAAAATGGGACAACTGTAATAGCATAATCAATAAAATATATTAAAAATTAAAAAATGAGATATTACTTCACACATCATATTGGCTGTCAAGAATAAACCAAAAAAACAGCAAATATTGGCAAAGATGTGGAAATAAGGGAATGCTTGTGCACTGTTGGTGGAAATTGGTGCAGCTGCTATGGAAAACTGTAAGGATATTCCAAAAAATTAAAAATAGAACTACCATATTATTTAGCAATATTACTTCTGAAAATATATCCAAATGAAACAAAACCACGATGTTGAATATATATCTGCAACCCCATGTTTGTAGTAGCATTCTTTATAATAGTCAAGATATGAGAACAATGTAAGCATTCATCAAAGGATCAATTGATAAAAGTGTCGAGATAAATCTATGCTAAGGTGTGTCTGGAAAAAGTCCAGACATCGTTAACATAACAAGAATGGTTTGTGCGACATTGATGTAACCTGGCAGCCAATGAGAGTGGACTAGAATGTACATGTATGAACAATGATGACTTTGCTGTATACTAAGAAGTGAAGGCAGTAGATACCATTGAATGAGCATGTGTACTGTGTGGCTGCTGAATTCGAAATGACTGAGCAAATAGAGCAACAAATCTGCATCAAATTTTGCATTAAGCCTGAACATTCCTCCATGGAAACTCTTCAGATGATTCAGAAGGCTGCACCTATGGGCAACTGGTGATCAGCAGCTTCATCACGACAACTTGCCTGCTCATGCATCATGTCTCATGCAGTTTTTTTGTGAAACGTCAACTAACCCAGGTGACTCAGCCACCCTACAGCCCAGATTTGGTGCCCTGTGACTTCTAGCTTTTCCCAAAAGTAAAATCCCCTTTGCAAGGGAAGAGATTTCAGACCATTAATGAGATTCAGGAAAATACAGTGGGACAGCTGATGGCAATTGGAAGAACTGTGTGAGGTCCCAAGGTGCCTACTTTGAAGGGGTCTGAGGTGTCATTGTCCTGTGTACAATGTTTCTTGTATCATGTATCTTCTTCAATAAATGTCTCTATTTTTCATACCACATGGCTGGATACTTTCATGATGAAATATTATTTAACCACAAAAGGAGGAATTCCTGTCATTTGTGATAGCATGGATGGATTTTGAAGGCATTATGCTAAGTGAAATAAGTTAAACACAGGAAGATAAATACTGCATGATCTCACTTATATGGGGGATGTCAAAATAAAAACCCTGAGATGCCCACTTGATAGTCAAATTATATAGAATACCAGGAGATGATTACATGAAACTGAGGATGGTGGTTTCCACCAGGAGCAAGGGAGAGAGCTGTGGCCCTGATGGAAACATGGGACACTTCTGGAATGCTAATAGTATTCTATTTCTTGATCTGGGTAAAACATAGGTGTTGCTTTATAATTACTCACAATATTGTATATCTGTTTTATACACTTCTCTGTATGTATGTCATATTTTACAATTTTAAAGGGAGAGAATAAAAAATTACCAACCCTCCAAAAAAACTATTAGAAAAAAATATCAGATTCATGGTTACCATAGGCAGGCGGGAGGGGGAATTGGATGAAGAAAGTAAGAAGGTACACATTTCCAGTTATAAGATAAGTAGATGCTAGGAATATAATGTACATGACGACTATAGTCGCTATTGTATAGTATATATGAACATTGCTATTATATATTATTTATTTTTCTTTTTTGTATTTATATGACACTATGGATGTTAACTAAACTTATTGTGGTGATCATTTCATGATATATGTAAGTCTAATCATTATGCTATATTCCTCATACTTATACAGTGCTGTATGCCAATTATATCTCAATGAAACTGGGAAAAAAAGATTTATTGAATAAAAAAAGGAGGGTCAAATAAGAAAATACCTTCCCCAGGAATCTCCTGGGCCATTCATCCTCCAGCTGGGCAAGGTGGCCCTTTATTTTCCTAATGCCACATGCATAGACCTCATGACTTGCGCTTGTGCATTATGTTGCAATTGTGCCAGCTGATGTTCCAAGTCACATTAGATATCATTTACCAAGGTAATCCAAGATCAGGCAAAAAATAGGGAACTTTAAAGGGAAAAACATCAAAACTCTTTCTTTTCTTTTTTCTTTTAAAAATTTTTATTTTATTTTTCCATTACTATTTAGTTCCCTTATATCCCCCTCCTCCCTCAATCACCACACTGTTGTCCATGTCCATGAGTCCTTTTGTCTTTTTGCTCAATCCCTCCTCCCCCAGCCTCCTCCTCAAAAAATAAAAACAAAAACATTTCTTTTCTGTTGAAACTCCTCACCAGTTTTGAGGGTATAAAAATAATGTGTTTTTGAAGGGGTAGACTTGTGAAGAGCTCTATTTAGAGAGAGCTGCCATGCTTGGAGTCCAAGTCACCCCAAAGGTGAGGGGTATGGTGCTACATTCTCATGTCACATCTAGTGAGAGGGGTTGCAAGGAGACCCCTTTGAGAGTATGACACCTCCCCAAGGAATTGAAAGCCCTGGATCATGCTCAAGATTCTTCTGACTAAAGTGAAGGAGTGCCACAGAGACTTCAGGAACACAGAAGCTGAATGGAGATCAAAACTGAATAACAGAATGAGAGGTACTGCTTGTGTTGTGATAGTCAGAAAAAGCTATCACAAGAGTCTCTTAAAAATACCCACAAGTGTCCCCAAAAGGAAGAGTCAGTTTTCATAATAACCAGGTCCAGAGCATATAAAAAACTGTCTCACAGTTTTGCAGTGATGTTCAGTAAGCACTTTTCCCTTCTTCCCAGGCATGCCCAAAGCAGCATCAACAGTTGGCAAGCTAAGCAAGGAGTAGTGAAGGAAAGAGAAAGTTAACCCAGGTTTCTGCAAGATAGCACAACAGCCCCTGAAGCTGGTCCTAACTGGAAGAGGAGAGAAAATCAAACTCTGAATCAAGTTTATAGATTTGATTGTTCCACAATATTCCACTTTTAATTATTGAATTGAAACTTTAGTATGTGACTTAAAGATACCTTAGAATTTCCTCTAATTTAAAGGTGATTGGTAGAGTCATAGGCCCACCAGTGTTTTCAAACACAAGAAGATAAGAAACTTCCCTTACTGAGCAACTTAAATGGACAGTAGAAGGTAAATAAATTTGTGACTTTGTTATATCCTATTCAGTGTACTGGGGTTATCATCTATACTTTAGAGCAGAGACTATTTTATATTCTTTTTTTTTTTCATTTTCTGTATCTCTTATGGTACCTAAACCATCATAATGTCTCAAAAAATAAATTAATAGATTCCTGTTATTTTAAATTTGAATTTTGTATTTGAAAATCCTGTTATAGCTACTCTTTATAAAGTGAATGCTTCTGTGCCCTCTTTTGCAGAGAACTAATTTTCAGTTTTCCACATACTCATTTTGAAATTATCAGTTTTCTTGACTATATTTTAGTTGAGGTAGCACTAATAACTGGCTGGATTCAGCATTCTTTTTGGGTATATTAATGAATCTAAAGCAATGATTTCAATTAAGGGTGCACACAAGAATTATGTGGTGTTCTGGAGAGACCCACGTGCTTAACCTTTACATGAGGAAATTAATTTAGCAGGTTGTGTAGAGGGAAAGTGTCTTTATAGACCTTCTCTGTAAAGGTCTTAGCCAAAAGCTAAGAATCACTAGTTCAAAGGTTCAGTAGGGCTTGGACATCTGGAGTTGAGCCTTTCTCACAGGACTGCTGCTCTGCTTCCATTCCTTTTTAGCTACGCAGCCATATCAGGGTAAAAAGAAGATGCTTATAACATACTGTGATAAAAGGGAACAACAATTTCCTTTAAAAAGTTAAGCATTAAATTAACAAGTTAAAAAGTGAGGTATGTTTCCTGGATCATAGGAGCTAATTGACTAAAGAAAGATTACCTAGATTGGAAAGCATTGTTGTCTTAGTGTGGATCTTCCCCAAAATCAATCAGAGACTCAAACAAGAGCTTTTATACATAATGTTCACTTTGGGAAATGAGCTCAGAATACAGAAGTGGGGCTGAGAAGACTGAAACAAGAAAGGAGAGAAAGCCAACCCAAGGTTGTGTTATTGAATTGCTCACTGCTATGGGCTACTGGGGATCAGTCCTGCCACAGACTCTCCGAGGAACTGTGCAGAATACCCCTCAGAATATATCACCTGAGGGAACTAAAGATGGGAGTTTATCTCCCATTGGTCAAAGTGTTCACTGTTAAAGTTCCAGGCCTGCCTATGTATCAGAATGACCACTGAGGAAGGTGCTATCAGAAACTTGTGCATCTGCTTGCTGGTTGTTGTAGCAATGGCTGAAGTGAAAAGATAGGCTGAGAGGATGTGCTGGTGCCCAAGATGTGTCCTATATATAGGGGCCAGTATACAACTTAAAACAGAAGAGAAGCTTAATAGTGTGGGCTTTCTTGGTTTGTTTGTTTGCTTGCTTATTTTTTTTTCAACAGAGAAATTCTGAACCTTGAGAAAAAAATCAATGTACATGACACTCAGATATTTTAGCTATTAAAGTACATCCCAATTTGAGATCTTCAAGCCTACACAACTGGGGTAAATGCCATCTATTGATAAGTTCTCATGCAAAAAGGGTATCTATGAAACATTGAGTGATTGCCATGCCTGTGTTCTCCCTGTAAAAAAGTAGCCAGAAGTGAATCCTTGCAAATAGACTACCTGCTTTTGTGACCTACTATCCTGGACACAAATGATTGGACTAGTGTTGATTTCTGAGTCAAAGCACTCTATAGAGTGGAAAATGGTCCAAGATTTCACCTGGCCCAAAGCCTTCTTGTGGCAGTAGTAAAGACAAAGCCCACACAAAGAGAGGGCAGACTCAGTCATGAGAATGGAGTAATGGTGCCCATTCCTAAGAGTGTGACAACAGAAAGGAAGCTATGTCATTTGACCTACAGAGACATCTCAAGAGCAATGAACACCCTTCCAGGGCATAATGAGGCTTAACTGAACACAGTGGGCTGATCTCCCCTGCTTCCTCACTGCCCTTAGTGTTTCTGTGAAAACCAAGTGTACCTAACAGAGATGTCTTTCTTCTGCCAACAGTCACTTCCTTCCTATCTACTTTCTTTCAAGCTTCAAATATGCCTGTCTCCAATTATCTAATCCTCTGTCACTGCATACCCTAAAGGATCTTTTTTCCTGGACAATGTTAGAATCTCTTTACTTCCTTCTCAGACTTGGCCACAAACTAAGAATGGCAACTCCTCATTACAAAAATAGAGTAATCCTTGTAACAAAATGGAATAGCCTAGAACACTCTGGAGTCTAGGAAACTGTGTAGACAACTTGGTGTAATGTAGCCTTGAGTTTGTTGTTGTGGTTTGTTTATTTCCTGTAAGTTTGATTTTTAAGTACCAAGGAAGGCTTATCTGAGTTGAAAATTCTCCTGGAGAGTGATCTTACTGACATTTTAGTCTGTGGACACTAGAAACCAAGCTCTGTATTGGAAATAGCTTATCTAATTAGACCCTGGACTTATCCAGGGCTGCTGCTTTGTAATGTGATTTTTCTTGTCAATTCTGCTGAGACTATGCAATGATCCACTGACAAGTCATACACCACTCTAGCAGAATGACATTTCAGACTCTAGGCTCCATCTATGATCTTTTTGACTTCTTCTTTCAGCTTTCTTTACATCTGTAACCATCAACTGTTTCTTCCCTAAGCATTCTGGTTCAATTTGTTTTCCTTGAAAGTCCATTTCCCTGCAAGGCAAAATATTGAGTGACACTGAGGTTTTGCTCTTGAGCTTGACATATCTGTCTTACCTCTAGGTCATTTCATTGTATTATATATTTTTTTCCTAACATGGTATCAAAATCTTTTCAATACCAGCATCTTATGTAGGTTATAAAAATCAAGAAAAAAATACTGGAGTTTTGCGGGGGCAGTGAGAAGACCACCAGCTGTTTCAGAAGCATTAGAGCTGTCAAGGACCATAAACCCCTAATCCCCATGTCCCACTGGTCTTCCCCAGACCCATTTTTTCCCTACCCACTCTTCTCTCCTCCTGTTCTACTCCCAGCGCTGCCAAATGTTCAAATGTTCAGGCTCCCAGTCTACTGGTTAAGCCTGAGTTTGGATAAATACAACTCTTTTTTAAGCCCAAGATTGACTGGTGAGGTTGGTCTTTTGGCCTATGCATCACTATGCTTTGGGAGTACTGCAAGGGCAGGATTGTCTTTAAAATCATGTTTTCTAAAAACTGTTTGGAAAGTTAAAATCAGGAAATAAATTCTGTGTCCTTAAGTAATACAAGAACCTCCCTTCCAACTCCCTGCATCCTCGATCCCCTTTACTTTAGGTACCCAATGTTACAGGTACTATTTAAACAAAGGGAAATGTTGGCAATGAAACCTGTCATAGAAAGGAGCAGAATAGAAAGAGGGTCCACAGAGGGGGCTCGAGGTTTTACAGACCATTCCCATTGGCAATGGTGATTTCTTTTGAGCCACAAGTTAGTACAGAATGTTGGGTATTACTCTGATCAAGATGGTGGGAGAATGAATGGAAGTCACACTGACCTGCTCCCAGGACCAATCTGGAATTACAACTAAATAGTGGAGAAATCACCCAGAACAAACAACTGAACAATAGCGAGAGAAAAGCCTTATAACCTAGGACAGACAGAGGAATCAGTTCAGCACAATCTGACTGGTAAGGAGTGTGGCAGAGATGCAAGAAGGCTGGCTGGGCACCTACAGGTGGCAGCAGCAGAAGGATATTTAAACAGCCAGTTGGATCTGCCTGAGAAGAGCAGAACCTAAACCGTAAGTGGGCATCCCCAACCTACAGCACCAGAGCCCAAAAATACACATAAAACAGCCAGCTGCAAAAAGCGGCAGGGATGCTCTCTGCCAGAGGTGGGCAGCTGGAGACCAAAAGAGTTGTTTAAAGGGCCAATGCATAAATTTTGATCTGCAGCCACTTACCCTGGGCTCCAGCAAAGGTGGGGTCAGAGTGGGTGAGAGACACCTGAGGAGAGACTGGGGATGGAGATTTTGGGGAGAGAACTAAGAAAGTACCCACCGGGATCCCAGTGCTGAGTCATCCATCATGCAGCAACAGCCATTTTGCTCAGGCAGACCACTTCCCTGAGCAGCATCCTGAGATGAAACAAAAGCCTCGCCCTCAGGAAGGACTCTGCCCTGACCCTGCTGTGCTTAATTAAGCCTGACTGCTGAGTGAAGAGTGGCAGCCATAGACAGTAGATCCCTGCAAAGGAGGGGGGGCAAAGTGGACTAGAGGTGCTTGAAGAGACACTGGGGACAGAGACTTTGGGGAGAGAACTGAGGAAATAGTCTCTAGGATCCTGGTGCTGATTCATCCGCCATAACGTAGCAGCCATGGGGCTCACACAGACCACTCCCCTCCGACAGCAGCAGCCTGATGGGAAACATTAGCCCTGACTGCAGGAGGGATTCTGCCTCACCCTATGATGCTTGAGCCTGACTGCTGAGTGCAGAGAGACTAGATTAACAACAGAAGGAGACAGCCACAGACAGTAGGCCCCAGGAAGTCTTGAACAGACTGCCTAAGATCACACAGAGTCAACATCTGATATCACCAGAAGTGGATCCAGAAAAAAGAAAACAGCACCAAATAATGGGAAGACAAAGAAATGACCCCCAATTGAAAGGAAAGGAGGAATCCCCAGAAAGACTACTAAATGAAATAGAGGCAAGTAAACTATCAGATATTGAGTTCAAAACAATGGTTATAAAGAAGCTCAATGAACTCAATGAGCTCAGTGAGAATTACAAAAACTACAAGGAAATTAGGAGGAACTTACTACAAATTATACAACATGAAAAAGGACATAGAAACTATCAACAAGAACCAAGAGGAAATGAAGAATGCAATTTCCGAACTGAAGAACGCAGTAGAAGGAATCAAAAACAGGCTAGATGAATCAGAGGGCCGAATCAGTGAGCTGGAAGACATGGTAGAAAAAAACAAACAAACTCCCAGAAAGAGCAAGAAAATGAAAAAAAAGGCTCAAAAAGAATGAAGAGGGGTTAAGGGAAATGTAGGACAATATGAAATGTAATAATATCTGTATAATAGGAATACCAGAAGGAGAACAGGAGCAAGGGATAGAAAGCCTGTTTGAAAAAGTAATGATGGAAAACTTCCCTAATTTGAGGAGAGAAAAAGTCACACAAGCCCAGGAAGAACAGAGGGTCCCAGTTAAGAGGAGCCCAAAGAGACCCACTCTAAGACACATCACAATTAAAATGGCAGATATCAAGGACAAAGAGAGAACCCTGAAGGCTGCAAAGGAGAAACAGGAAGTAAAATACAAGGGAGCACTGAAAGGCTAGCAGCTGACCCACCCCCCCCCAGAAACACTACA
>PVJD01020096.1:0-10186 GCA_004026545.1 Mormoops blainvillei
AGCAGCAATTAAAAAAAAGAACACTGCAGCTGCTGGAATAGCTCTGGTGTTTGAGAACACTGACGATGCTGGAATGATCTGGTTGTTTGAGAACTCTTGAAATAATGGGATAGTCCATGTCGTTTAAGAACACTACAGACGCTGAAGTATTCCAGCTGTTTGAGAACATTGCAGATGCTGGGATAGTCCAGGTGACTGAAAATACCGAAGATGCTGGAAGGAGCCAGTTGTTTGAGAACTCTTGAGATAATGGGATAGTCCAGGTATTTAAGAACTTTGTAGACACTGGGATAACTCAGGCAATTGAGAACATTGCTGATGCCAGGATACTCCAGATATTTGTGATCAAAATCTTGCTGGGGTCCACCATGTGTTGAGAAGACTGCATATTCAGGGATAGCTTAGGTGTTTGATGACATATCAGTCTGAATATTTGAGAGAAAAAAAGACAGTGAGATGGCCTCATTGTGAACACTGCAAACACTGGGACAGTCCAGGCGTTTGAGAACATTGCAGGTGCTGGTAATAGTCTAGGTGTTTATAAACTACTGCAGATGCTGGGATAGTCCTGGGGTTTTTGAACACTGTATGTGCTGGGAGAGTCTGCATCTTTAGAGCCTGCAGTTGCTAGGTGTTTAGGAATACTGTGGACCCTGGGATACTCCAGGTGTTCGGCAACATTGAACATGCTGCAAATAGTCCAGGTGATTGTGAACACTGCTGATACTGGGATACTCTAGCTGTTTGAGAACATTGTAAGTGCTGGGATCATCCAGTTGTTTGAGAACACTGAAGATGCTGGAGTAATCCAGGTGTTTGAAAACACTGTAGATAATGGGATAGCCCCAGTATTTAAGAACACTGCTGATGCTGAAGTCTTCCAGGTGTTTGGGGACATTGGAGGTGCTGGGTATGCCGAGAATCTTTGAGATCAAAAACGTGCTGGGTTGCTCCATGTATTTGAAAAGAATGAGTATTCTGGGATACAAGTGTTTAACAAGATAGCATAGGCTGGGATAGTGCAGATGTTTGCAAAAAAAAGACACTGTCACAGTCCCCTTCTTTGAGAACTCTGAAGATGTTGATATAGTCCTGGAGTTTGGAAACATTGCACTCACCGGGATAGTCCAGCTGTTTTAAATCTAAAGAGGCTGTGATAGTCTAGTTGTTTGAGAACGTTGCAGACTCTGGGATAGTTCGGGTGTTGTAGAACATTGCAGGCACTGTGATTGTACAGATGTTGGGAACAAAAATACACTGAGATACAACATGCGTTTGAAAACTTTGCAGACTCTGGGGTTAGTCCAGTTGTATGAGGTCCTTTGCAGACACTGTGAATAGTCCACGTGTTTGACAATAGACTCTAGGATAGCTCAGTGTTTGAGAATATTGCACACTCTGGGATAGATTGAGAACATTTCAGATGCAAGGATCATACAGATTTTTGAGAAAATTGCCGATGCTGGGATGGTCCAGATGTTTGAGAACAGTGATGGCCTGGCATAGTCCAGGTGTTTGAGAATGTTACAGAGGCTGAGATAGTCCAGGAGTCTGAGAAATTTGCAGGTGCTGAAATACTTCAGGTGTAAGAGATCTCTGAAGATGGTGAAAATTCTGCAGGTATTTGAGACACTACAAATGCTAGGATAGTCCAGGTGTTTGAAAACACAAAGGTGCTGGCACAGTCCAGGTATATGAGCACACTGCAGATGCTGGGAATCGTCCAGCTGATTTAGATCATTGCAGATGCTAGGGTATTATAGTTGTTGAGAACCTAGCAGACACTGGAAATAGCCTGGGTGCTTGAGAACACTGCACGTGCTAGGACAGTGCCGCTGTTTGAGAATACTGCTTATGCTGGGATATCCCCAGCCTCCATGTTCTCTCTTGGGGCTGGGAGTCTCATGTCTCTCAAAAAGGGAGGTAAAGGGCACTCCCCAAAAAAGGATTGATAGTGGTTTTTTGTTCGTTTACTCTAGACCCTTGGGACAAGTTTTGTTTTTTGTTTTTTAATCTCAAATAGATATCTTCTGATTACCTCTGACGAGTTATAAAGAGTCCACCCTCAACCTTTGTTACAAGGGTCACCATCCCTGCCTTGGGGGGGCCTGATTCTAAATCTACAAATAATGCATACTCACTATGGAATTATTAGAAACTTTACCTTGGTAAGAAAGTGTTCCTGTACCCAGAGCAACACAGTCAGCCAACCAACATTGTGGCTTAGAGCTGCCCAGATTTTAAATCGAGGACAGCTTTATTTTTACTTACGTATTAGGTAAGAGTATTCTATATGTATGATACATGAAGTTCATTCAGCGATGGAATTCACATCTGTCATTCCTCTGTGCAAGTTTTCACTTTTCTATAGCACCCACTTGTCAATGTGTGGAAGAGGGGGCTGGAGAGTGGACCAGGGCGCTCGAAGTGTCCCAAGCAGTGGGGAAGCAGGAAGGAGCCACAGGGAGCTTAAGCAGGAGATCAGGTGGGCCAGGGTGGGTGGGTAGTGTGACAAGAGTGACAGCTCTGCTCCCTCTCCCCCAGGGAACTATCTCAACCCCGGAAGGCCTTAATGCCTCGCTTCACGAACGGGTAAACTGAAGCACCGGCACATGGCCTGCAAGGACCGTCAGAATCGCAACCCCTACCTGACCTTTCAGCGGTTTCCATCGAAACCCTGAGTGTTCCAGGGAAGGGAAACAACTACATCGTTTCTGGTACTCTTTGGTGGGGAGTCAAGCTTGTGTGCCTCACCCCCCAGCCCCTGAACCCATGCCCATGGGAATCTTGGAGCTATCCACCCTGCTGCCTCGACCTGATTCCCACCCCCGAGCACCACCCATCCGCACAGTTGACCCTATGCCTCTGTGCCCCCGCAGGTCTGTGAGCCCAGATCACCAGCCTGGGCCCCCACGGAAGAGAAGGCCCCAGGCCACCCTACAGGCGGCACGGAGATGGACTTCCCTCTGGTTTCGTCAGACACAGGTATCCAGTCCTGGGAAGTGAGAGAAAGTGGCCGCGACCGTCCAGGAGGTGCCCTTCTGTTGGTAGTGGGTGTCGGGTAACCTCCCGCAGCCTTCATGAGGCCAGGGGCACCCCAGGGTTGGGCACCTCCAGCGACTCCTGGGGTCCCTGGAGGAGGGGACTGGGGTTCCTGTCCCTCATCAGCAAAAGGGCATCGTGGCTTGGAGTCTGAGTGAGAGGGCGAGCTGAGGCTGAGCTCCAGAAGAAGCTGGGCAGCTGGGCTTGGCTGCGGTGTGCGCTCCTGACAAGCAGATACAATTTAGGGAAATCCCCCCAAGAGCTGCACGGAGCAGTGGATGGCTCGGATTTTGTGTGCACAAGTAGCAGGGTGCCAGGAAAGCCAAGGGAAAGGTCCAGACCAGCAACTGAGGCTGGGGAGAGCCAAGGACAGCTCATGACCATGGACAACGGTGTGGGACTGGCTGTGGGTGCAGCAGCACAGTCGGTTGGGCGGAGGAGGGCAAAGGGGTAAAGTGGCAACTGCAATAGAATAATAATAAAATATTTTAAGTATAAAGGAGAATATTAATAAGATAAAGGAAATCTTCAGCTAATGCGACAATACAACTAGCTGCTCTGTGGAGGAGATATTAAACACAAAACTCAGTAACATTGCCACAAAATTCTATAATGGGGCATTAACCACTTCTGGGCAACTTAGTCACTCTTACTCTAATTAAAAAGTGGTGCCTACACTTGACAAAGCCAATGATATGGACTGAAAATAAAATGTACATTGTAGTTACGTAAAAAATTAAAAATAAAAAGACAAAAGATAGATGAGGAGTAGAATATTTATTTTTAATGCATTGGGGTGGGGACTCAGAAAAGAAATAACAACATCAAGTAAGTGGTTCAGCTTGGGGTGCTTATATGCCATTTAGACAAATAGTGATACATCTGTGGAGAAATGATATGACAACTAAAAAGTGGCTTGGATGTATACACATGGTAAATTGCGCGGACTGACATTTTGGGGAAATAATGTCTCATAAGGGTTAGTGGAGCAGACTCCTTTGTGCAGAACCTCCTCAATGCCAGCTTCCCGTTTGCAGTGGAAATGAGCATCGCCTGTCTAAGAAATGAGAGAGAAAGCGTCATATCCACAAAGATTAATATATTCCTGCAGATGACGCAGGGCAAAGAGCTCTTCCTGCATTTCCTGCCCTAAATAATCAATTTTTCCTGCATGTAATCCAAAAATAATCTTCATTGGTAGGGCAGGGGAGAGAATGGGGGGGGGCAGAGAGAATGGGGACAACTTTAACTGAACAACAATAAAAAAAGTTAAAGAAAAAATCAAAGTTACATATTTTCATTCAGTGCTCTGATTCTCTTCACATTAAGTGCTGCGTTAAAGTAAAAACAATAAGCCAAAGTGAGGGGTAACAAGTGCTTATTAGAGCTATTCAGGGGACACACATTTAGCCCAAAACTGATGATACACTATTCCTGATGATGAGTAGACACAGGGATTATATTTATGAGACAGGGAACAGGACAATGACACCCACAGGAGGAGGGCATTGCTATGGGTGCAGATAATACAACATAGTGACACTGATTGTAAACAGCATGTTTAATTTTCACTCCTGTTGTCATCTCTCCAGTAGTCACCATATCTGTTTTCTTGTCATCTTTGCAGACATCTCTTTGGGACCCATGGTTGCTTTAAGCCCTGTGAAGAGGTCGTTCTGTCCTGGTTTAACATCCAAAGTTTTGAGGCATCAGATGTGCAAGGGAGTTCCTTGGGGACACCATTTCTGGTCCCATTTTAATGAGCCTGTGTTGAATTGGTTTTTACAGGTGCTTTTACCAAAATGGTTTCAGCGAACAAGTAAAGGCAGCAACAAATCCCAAAACACCAGAACTTCTGAAAAGTATTGATAAAATCATTCATAAAGAAAGGAAATAAAATGATGAACTTCCAGCCACGGTGCAGGCGTAGGTAGAAACACTTTGTCTCCTTGCACAACCGAAAGAAGGACAACAACAAATTTAAAAACAAAAATAACCAGAACTGCCAGAAAATCAAACTGTATGGAAGTCTGACAATCAAGGAGTTAAAGGAGAAACATTCATTCATGCGGGAAGGAGGGGTGGAGATGGGCAGCCAGCAGGGAGAGGGTGTGTGGCCAGGAGGCAGCTGGTGGCCCAGGCACGCCCACATCTGCATGTGGATAAACGGGGAGAAACAACAGGGGAGTGAGACAAACCGCGCAACCCAGAGTTATGGTGTGGGGAATGAAAACCTCAAAACCTCTACCGGTAAAAACCTGTGGAGGTTGCGGTGGCAGGAGAAACTGCCAGTCTCGCAGGAGAGTCTGTTTGAGAACCGACAGGGTTCTAGAATGTACACATTACCCACCGGGGAATGTACACATCACCCACCCGGGAATCTGCCCCAGAAGGGCCCAGTTTGCTTTTGGGTAGCAGGGGAAGTGACTGAAAGCCGACCAAGAACCAGCTATGAGACATTGTTCCCTCCCAGACCCCTCCCCGACATGCAGCACCAGCAGGCAGTGATGTGAGTTGCCCCACCCAGGCAAATACGGAAGCCTCCGCCCCCACAACATAAGAGGCTTGCTGAGACTCAAAAAAAATTTATATATATATATATATATATATATATATATATATATATATCCCCTAAAGGAAAGAACGGAACAAAGCTCCCAAAATAGATCTAAGCGATGAAGAGACAGCCAAGGTAACGGACACAGAGTTCAAAACACTGGTAATCTGGATGCCCAGAGATTTGGCGGAGTATGGTCGCAAAACGGAGGAAAAAGTGACGGCTATGCAAAGTGAAACAAAGAAAAATACACAGGGAACCAACAGTCAAGGGAAGGAAACTGGGACTCTAATCAAGAGTTTGGGGCAGAAAGAAGTAAACTTTCAACCAGAACAGAATGAAGAAACAAGAATTCAAACAAATATACGAGGAGAGGCCTAGGAGCCTCTGGGACAACTTTAAACATGCCAACATCCAAGTCATAGGGGTGCCAGAAGGAGAAGAGGAAGAGCAAGACATTGAAAACTTATTTGAACAGATAATGAAGGAGAACTCCCCCAATCTGGCAAAGGAAACAGACTTCCAGAAAGTCCAGGAAGCTCAGAGAAGTCTCAAAGAAGCTGGGCTCAAGGAAGCATACACCAGGGCACATCATCATTCCATTACATGAGACTAAAGATAAGGAGAGAATCTTAAAAGCAGCAAGAGAAAAGGAGACAAAGGCATTCCCATAAGACTATCAGCTGATTTCTCCAAAGAAACCTTACAGGCAAGAAGGGGCTACAAAGAAGTACTCAGAGTCATGAAAAACAAGGTTAATCTACAACCAAGATTACTCTATTCTGCAAAGCTATCATTGAGAGTGGAAGGGCAGATAAAGTGCTTCCCAGATAAAGTTGAAGGCGTTCATCATCACCAAGCCCTTATTTCATGAAATGTTAATAAGACTAATCTAAGAGAGAAAAAAAAGATGATCAAAACTATGAACAGTAAAGTGACAACAAACTCACAACTATCAACAACTGAACCTAGAAAAACAAAAACAAAAACAAACCAAGCAAACTCCTAGAACAGGAACAGAGTCACCGAAATGGAGATCATATGGAGGGTTATCAGTGTGGAAGGGGAGGGGGAGTGGGAGGGGGGCAGAATGGGGGAAAAGTAGCAGAAATGGTAGGTACATAATAGACAGGAGGAGGTTAAGAATAGCATAGGAAGTGGAGAAGCCAAAGAACTTATATGTAGGGCCCACGGGCATGAACTAAGGAGGGGAATGCTGGTGGGAGGGTGGTGCAGAGCAGGGGGTGGGAGGGTTAAGGGGAGAAAAGAACAGTACAACTGTAATACATACTCAATAAAACATGTTTTTAAAAAACGAGTACAATTTATTCAACTAATGCCAGTTGGTTCAACATCCAAAAATAATCAATATAAACAGGGTGTTAATAAGGTAAAGGACAAAAAGCATGTTTGTCTCAAATTAGCTAAAAAAAAGACAGGTAAATTTTTATTGTTTATTCCATTACGTTTTTCCCAGTTTCTTTTTTTTTCCCCTCTGCCCTGTTCCCCAGCTGAACAATCTTGCCCACAGTCAACAGCGCTCCATTGTCCATATCCATGGGTCACTCACACATATTCTTTGACTAGTCCCCTGCCCTTCTTTCCACCATCATCCCTCTACCTTCTCTCCTCCCCTCTTCAGCTATCAGTCTGTTCCAAGGTTAGATGTCTCTGGTCCTACATTTTTCATTAGTTTATTTTGTCCCTTCGATTCAAGCTTTAAGTGAGGTAATATGATATTTGTCTTTCAGCAGCTGGCTTATTTCACCTAGCATAATAGTCTTCAGTTCCATCGATGCTATTGCAAAAGGTAGAACTTCTTTCCTTCTGTTAGATAGTACTCCGTTGTATCTATCAAGCACAGTGTTGTTGTTGTTGTTGTTTTTCTTTTTTTAATCCACTCATTTCCTCGTGGTCACTTAAGCTCTTTCCAACACTTGCCTATTGTAAATTGTGCTGCTATGAACGTAGGGGTGCATAGGTTCTTTTGAATTGGTGTTTCAGAATTCTAAGGATATATTCCCAGCGGTGCAATTGCTGGGTCATAAAGCAGCTGTTTTTAATTTTTTGAGGAAATTCTGTAATGTTTCCCACAGTGGCTGCACCAGTCTGCATCCCCACCAGCAGTGCATGAGGGTTCCTCTTCGCCACATCCTTGCCAGTGCTTGTTGTGTGTTGGCTTGTTAATGACAGCTATTCTGACAGGTGTGAGATGACATCTCATTGTGGTTTTAATCTGCACCTTTCTGATAGCTAGTGATGTTGGGCACTTTTTCCTGTGTCTCCGGACCTTCTGCATGTCCTCGTTGAAGTGTCTACGCAGGTCCTTTGCCCATTTTCTAATTGGGTTGTCTCTCTTCCTGCTGTTCAGTCATTTGAGTTCTTTACATATTTTGGAGATCAAGCCCTTGTGTAATATATCACTGGCAAATATGCTCTCCCATATGGCCGGTACCTTTCCATTTTGATGATTGTTTCAATAGCCATTCAGGAAGTTTTTATTTTGATACAGTCCAAATTGTCTATTTTTTTATTTCCTGTGTCCTGGGAGGTATATCAGCAAAAATATTGCTATGTGGGGTATCTGAAATTTTTTACCTACGTTTTCTGCTAGGACTTTTATGGTGCCAACTTATACTTAAGTCCTTTATCCATTTTGAGTTTACTCTGGTGTATGGTGCAGGTCGGTGGTCTAGTTTCATTTTTTTGCATGTGCCTGTCCAGTCCTCCCAATACTATTTATCGAAGAGGCTGTTTTTACACCAATGTATGCTCATGCCCCCCTTTCCTGAATATTAATTGACCACAGAGAAAAGGGTTTATTTCTGGCTTCTCTGTTCTGTCTCAGAGATCTATGTGTCGGTTGTTATGCCACTACTAGACTGTTTTGATTATAGGGGTCTTGTAGTATAGCTGACTATTAGGTGTTAGATCTCTCTAGCTTTGTTCTTCTTTCTCAGAGTTGCTGAGGCTATTTGTGGACTTTTTTGGTTCCATATAAATTACTGACATATTTGTTACATATGTGTGAAATACTCCATTGGTATTTTAACTGTAATTGTATTGAATATATAGATTGCTTTGGGTAGTATCCACATTTTAAGGAGGTTGATTCTTCCAATCTATGAATATGGTAAATGTGTCTACTTATTTGTATCTTCCCCAATTTCTATTAAGTGTTCTCTAGTTTTCCAAGTAGAGGTCTTTTACATCCTTAATTAAATTTACTCACAGGTACCCTATTTTTCTTGTTGCTATAGTAAAAACGTCCCACCCCCCCTTGGTTTCTCATTCTATGTATAGGTGCGGGCTAGATACATCCTTCCCTTCCCAGAGGTTTGAGCTTCTAATGGGATGCAGCCAGGGCTCCCCAAGTGGGGGGATCTCTAACGGGTTCCAGAATGTGGGCTGTCCAGGAATATAGCATATCCCCACCCCCACACATCAGGCCAGAGGATAGACCCATGGAGCAGGGCCATGAAGAATTATTTTGCGTATCAATAACAGGCCGGCTTCATACCTGATATGCAAAAACAGCTATTTTGCATGTCAATAATAGCTGACTAGTCTTCCGGCTTGAACGGAGCCAGAAGGTTCCATAACTCTGACCCATGATGTAACCGGGAGGCAGCTCCCCCAGATACCGCACCTGTGCGAGAGCCTGGGGATGGTTTCCTCCTCACCTGCCCAGACTAACCACGGCAGGCAAGAACGGCAGAGAATATAGGAGTGCTAGCAGGTGTAGGTGACTGTGGGAGGAGTCGGAAACAGGGTCACGGAGGAGGTTCCGGGCTGGGATTTAAACTAAAGGCAGGCCACTAGAAGGTACGGGGAAAACAATGCGAAGACCATGCAGGAAGAAACGGGGTGAAAGGACTCTTGCTAGTGGGCCATGAGAAGGGGCCACGCAGTTTTGGATTAAGAACTGGAGATCTCGGTGACACAGCTGATGGTGCTAGGAACTGAGGCTTGCCCAGCCCGGCACGGATTACTGGGAGGAACCAGGAGTCCAGCCGAGCTGCTTCTATTTCTTTTCCTGAGATACGGTACCCCTGACTGGCCTGACTGGTCTGAGTGGGCAAAGGGTGGAAAGCGGGACCCCGTGGGCTGGTGGGTGTTTTAAAGGGACTTTGAGATTTAACGGCGACCTTCCATCATTACTCTAAACCTGTAAAACTTTTGAATAAATACTTCCTTTCCTTTTCACCAAGCCCTGTCACTGAGAGCCACAACTCCTAAGGGCAGTGGGCAAAGAACACAGAGACCCCGGGGCAGGGAGCTTGTTTCAGGAATGGTATCTGGGCTCCCAAGTGGGCCCGACTCTCTAACATACTCTGTGATGGAAAAGGGTTCTTCCTGGCTTTAAATAATCTTAGACACTCACCTCTTGGCCATCCAGTTCCCAGCCAACTGCCCTTGCAGCAGACACAGTCCCAAACCCTCCACTCTGAGCAGCCCTGGCCTACTAGACGCACCAGGCTGAGGCCCAGAAATCTTCTTGCTGTGTAACTTTCTGATTCCTCTGCCCAGCTATATTCAGCGGGAACAAGCTGAACTTTCCAATCTGGTCCCCGTCCAGCATGCTTC
>PVJD01020097.1:0-10229 GCA_004026545.1 Mormoops blainvillei
GGGTAATATCTCTTTTTTTCTGCTGCATAGTACTCCAATGTGTAAATGTACCATAGTTTTATTATCCACTCATTTACTGATGGGCACTTAGGTTGTGATTTTTTGATTCCAGCTATCCTAGTGAGTGTGAAACAGTATCTTATTGTTATTTTGATTTGTATTTTCATGATGAATAATGATGTAGAGCATCTTTTTATCTACCTTTTTTTAGCCATTTGCACATCTTAATTAGAGAAATGTCTATTCACATTCTTTGCTCATTTTTAAATTAGTAAATCTATTCTTTTATTATTGAATTGTGTTCATTTATTTTAATTGTATGAGTTATAATTGTATTCTAGATACAAAGCCTTTACCAGATATATGATTTGCAAGTATTTTCTCCCATTCCATCGGTTGTGTTTGCACTTCCTTGGTGGTCTTTGCATTGAAGGAAAAAAAAAGTCTTGTTAAAGTGCAAATTATCTATTTTGTTGTTGTTGTTGTTCTTGTTCTTGTTCTTGTTGTTGTTCATGCTTTTGGTATTATATTGAAGAATTCTTTGCCAAATCCAAGATCATGAAGATGTACTCATATGTTTCCTTCTAAGAGTATATAGTTATAGAATGGCTTTAGTCCATTCGGGCTTTGATAACAAAATGCCACAGAGTGAGTAGCTTATAAACAACAGAAATTTATTTCTCACAGTTTTCGAGGTTGGAACACCCAAGATCACGTTGTCAGCACGGTTGAGTAAAAGTATTCTTCCTGGTTCTTAGCTTGTGATTTCTCTCTGTCTCCTCACATAGTGAAAGCAGCTGGAGATCTCATGGGGTCTATTTTACAAGGGCACTAACACCACTCATGAGGGCTCCACCCTCATGACCGAAGCATCTCCCAAGTCTTCACCTCCTAACACTTTGGGGAATAGGATTTCAATATAGGACATTTTGGGGAGCACATTCATACCATAGGAAACCCTTACATTTAGATCTTTAATACATTTTGGGTTACTTTTTGTGCACAGTATAAGGTGAGGATTCAACTACATTATTTTTTATTAAATTTATTGAGGTTACGTTAGTTAATAAAGTTATATAAGTTTCAAGTGTACATTTCTATGATACCTGATCTGTATATTGCATTGTTTACCTACCACCTAAAGTCTAATCATCTCCCATCATCATATATTGGGCTGCCTTTTCCAACTCCCCTCTCCTCTGGTAACCACCATACTGTTCTCTGTGTCTATGAGTTTTTGTTTATTTGTCTTTCTTGTCTGTTCATTGTTACTTTTGTTTACTTTTTTTTTCTTTAGCTACTAGGATCAGTTTTATTACCTCTTAGAGGCAATAAATACTCATTTTCAGAGTATAAGTTTTGTTCATTTTGTTGTTGTATATTCCTAAGTATCTTATAATTTTGATGATATTGTCAAAAGAATTGTTTTCTTAAGCAAGTTAATTTCCTTTGTGTTAATTTTTTTCTTTTATTGATTCCAGTGATAGGGAAATGGAGAAAGAAAGTGAGGGAGGGAAACACCAGTGTGAGAGAGAAACATTGATATGTTGCTTCCTACATATTCCCTGATTGGGTACTGAATCTGCAACCCAGACATGTGACCTAACTGGAACCGAACCCTTGATCTTTTGGGCTACAGGATAATGCCCAACCAACTGAGCCCCACCAACCAAAGCTGCAAGTTAATTTTCTGTATTGATCTTGTAGCCTTCGATCTTGCTGAACTTGTTTAATTATATATTTTTTTCTCAATGGATTCCTTAGGATTTTCTACATATAAGATCCAAGAATACAGATAAATTTACTTCTTTTTCCAGTATATATGCCTTTTATTTTTTTTAATTGCCTTATCTAGAATCTCCAGTGCAATGTTGTAAAGAAGTGGTTCTGGATTTAGAGGGAAAAAATCCACTCTTTACCCATTAATTATGATTTTATCTTTAAATTTTTCAGATTCCCTTTTGAGGAAGAGAAAGTTCCCATCTATTCCTAGTTTGTTGGAATTTTTTTTTAAATCATGGAATTAAACATTGAGCTTTCAATAAAGAAATATTACAGGGTTTTATTCAGATTCCTCTCATTTTTACTGTTGGCACATACACTGGATGAGTACATTTTAAGATTTCTTTTCTTTGTATGGGATATTAGATAACATGATTCTTTAGTCTCATAATAATGAACTTTAAGGGACTATGCCAAGCCCTAGTTTTGTTAAGAATATTTTGTTAGATATTACTAAAATCATTTGGCTTCTAGTTGGATATTGACAAACATTTTGATGTGTAAAACACTTCACCGGAATATTTTCTCCAGTGGATTTGGCCCATGTTACATGCCAAAGCAAAGTTTACTATAGCATAGTTAAATATGTGTGAATGTTCTCATCAATTCCTTTACCTCCATGCTTACAGGGAGATGGAAACAGGGATAATCTGATTTAGGGTTTAAAGGCCTTAAATTGATTTAATCCCTCCTTTCCAGGAATCTGAGAGACCTTTTCTTATATTGTCCTTCTTGACAGGATTAATGGAAAGAAATCAGGGGTCAATATTATTATTCTTAAGTTACAAACAGAGATTTGCCAAAGAACTTAATTGTCCTGTTTATCATTTTAGTACTGAGTTCTCATCACTTCAGTTGTAAAGAAAGGAAGCACTAAAGCTAAAGCTTCCAAAAAACTGTTTAAACTGTGTCTTAGTTTAGGTTTCCATAACACATAACATAAATTGGATAGTTTAAACAACAGATACATATTTTTTATAGTTCTGGATGCAGGGAAATCCAAGGTTAAGGTGCTAACTGACTGTGTTCATGGGAAGGAGCATCTTTCATGTTTGCATACAGAAGCCTTTTTGCTGTCATCTTCACATGGTGGAGAGAGATAAAACATGTCTCTTATAAGGGTAGTAATCTCATTCATGAGGGTTTCATCCTGATGACCTAATTAGTTTTAAAAGGCTCCTCTTCCATATACCATAGTTATTAGGGCCTCAACATATGAATTTTGGAAAAACACAAACAAGCTGAAAGTTTAAAAGGGAAGAGATTTGTAATTAACATATTATTTCCCTCAAAGATGTATATTATGGCAAATATGTTAAGGGTCTAAGCAAAGGGATTTTAATTCTCCTTCAAATGACTTTAATTACACTATTGACATCTGAGCATAAGAACACTAGTAACAAGGACAATTAATATTTGCATAACCTTGTGCAATTTACAGAGCATTTTTTATAGTTAACCTAAGGTGCCCTCTGTGTCAAAGCCATGAAACATCCATTTCATAATGTAGTGGGAGGGGCACCATGAGGTGTGCTTATAGAAAATCATGGAAGTTCCCTATATTATGGATTAAGATGAAAAATTTTGATGTTTTTTCACAGCACCCTTAGATTTCCATAATAGCCCATAAGGATCTTATAGTCAGTATACTTAGGTATATTTAATGTCCAAACATGTTATTGTTGTTGTTTTAATGTCTGTATAAAGTTTTAATAATTCACAGAAAAATAATCAAACTCTTCCACTTAAGCCACAGATTTGCCTTTTGTCTGAGGATGAAGATCTTGGCTTCCAGAAATCTCAGTGAAAGTTGAAAGAACTAATTTACCTTTCTATTTAGGTCCCCATCAAGTCCACCTGAGATTTATGCCTTTTAATGGGAAGAGACCAAGTCTAATGCAGTTACAACTTCCTTGAATGACTGTAATACTTGATAAAAGCCAACAGGGTTTGGGCTTCACATGTGAACCAAATGAATTCAAGGGCTCAGGCAGAAGGCATGAACAAGTTACCAGTTTGTATTTTTTCAGATAATAGATTTTAGGTTTTGTCTCAAAAAACTATTTTTATGAATACAAGTCCACCAGATTGGGCAATACATTACTTACTCTCTGAAGACACAAATTAGTATTTTCAAATTGAGATGAAATAGTTCCTTCAGGAAAGGTAACTTTATGATTATAGATTTAGACTCTGAGGATTATAGACTTTTTATTCACCCTGTTCACCCTCTTACATATTCATTCATTTCAGTTATCCATTCATAAAGTCATTTATCAAGGGCCTGCTGTTTTCTCAGCTTACTTCCAATTATTTGTTTGAAAGGTGACCCACTTGGAAGGCTCCTAAAAATACTGGTGAGTTGGTTCACATTTCTAAGTACAGTGTGAATGTGTAAAATATGAAGGCTGTTGGAAAGGGGTTTGGAAATAGGCTCATCATCTGCCATTTTCTCTGCTAAGAATTTGCAGGGAGCATCCTAAAAAATTCAGGGCCTTGGGAAATGCCACCTGTGATGCCCGATACTACTTCTCATGAATTCACAGTATATGCCTTGGATGGTGTTCACATTTCCCAAGCTTGATTATCCACATGGAACCTCTTCTTGCCCTTTGGTTTTAAATTTTGTGTCACGTAAGTCCTTATCAGTTACCATTGCTACTTCCCAGGTGACCTAGTATGGGAGGTTTTATACTTATAAAAGTCAACATGGAATTCCAGAGACCAATGAAGGAGACATTTCCACAGCAGTTTTAGACTCTGAGTCTAAATCTTTTTTCATGTGGATATCCAGGTTTGTTGAAAAAACTATTCTTTCCCTATTCAGTAGTCTTTATACCCTTGTTAAAAATCAGTTGACCATAGTTGCATGGGTTTATTTTTGTGCTCTGGGTTCTATTCATTTACCTATAATGTTTATCTTTATGTGAGTAACATACTGTGTTAATTACCACAACTTTGTAGTAAGTCTTGCAATAGGGAAGTGTGAGTGCTCCTATTTATTCTTCTTTTTTGTTTTGGCTGATATTCTTTCTTTTGGATGTTGTGGATGACAACTTTTGTCTAAAAGAAAATCCCCAATTTATGTGAAAAGTTGTGCACATTCAAGTATTCATGTTATGTGACTTTACCTTCTCTACTCATTAAGTAGGATCTATCTCTGTCTCCACATATAAATCTAGCTAACCACATTTTGAAAGAAAATATTTAATTAAAAAAATTTAGACAGAGGGGAAGGGAGGAAGAAAGAGAGGGAGAGAAGCATCAATGTGTGGTTACCTCTCTCGCGCCCCCTACTGGGGGCCTGGCCTGTAACCCAGGCATGTGCCCTGACTGGGAATCGAACTGGCAACCCTTTGGTTTGCAGGCTGGTGCTCAATCCACTGAGCCACACCAGCCAGCCCTTTAAAAGGAAATATTTAAATCATTTGGAAAATATTTTAATTAAGTGTGGACAATTGTATCTTTGATGTCACTTCACCATATTTTCCAAATGCCATCAAAATAACTGTAAAAGTAAGAATATACCTGCAGTAGCAGTGGAGAATAGAGAATAAAACTACATGAAAACTATTAGAGGACCAAATGAATTGATGATAATTTCTGAAAATAAAAAGCACATGGGCTGCTGTGTGTGATGAATGTAGATAGAGGCAAGGATCCTACAGCCTAACTTAGAGAAAGAACAGGGCTACCGGTAAAGCAGTTACTGTGTTTTTTCCAATGAAACCGTGGAAAAAGCTAATGCTTAGAACTAACAAAGATCTTCATTCTGAAAAAAAAACACAAACAAACATGGGGCGGAACATGGATGTTGTGTATATTTATTGATTTGTTTGCAATCTTCCCTGTGGCTCTTTATCTAGGCCAATGGAAGAGAAGTAAATATGACTATGACTTATGGAGATTTACTACTTCCTCAGAACACATACATCCCATCCCCCCAACCCCCACCCCCACTGGAGTACAACATTGGAGAGAAAAGTTTCTTAGAAAATATAGTTTCTGATTATTCAGACTCACAATTGAAGCTCACATTCTAGAAACTCTCTTAACAGTATATTTTTAACCAAATTGACCCTAATTAAAACATGAGTAACAATCAAAAACAAATCAGCAAGACATGTATGCTAAGAAATTATAATGGAGAAGAGGGAAAATACATAAAAAATAAGAGGTAGTTGAATCATGCATAACAAGAAATATTCCACAAAAGAGGAAAATTTGAACAAACACTTCTCTCTAAAACCAAATAAATTAAAGAAAATATGGAGTCCCTAAGACAGGACCTCAAAGATAAGATAGACAAATTTTTAAAAAGATAATATTTGGACAACAGTTAATGACAACTGGACTGGCAGTGCTCTGGAAAGATATATAGTATGAATGAATAAAATAATTAGAGAACCAAAAAGCACAATAGCAGTTAGCAGATATTTTATGTTGAACATAAAATTAGAATCATTGTATATACATCCACATCAGTGGCTTGAAACATATCAAGTTGAAATGGAAAAGTAAACAGAACTGAGAATATCTGGGCTGAAAATTATAAGTATGAAAAATAGTAGAGATCTAACATGCATAATTGTTATTTCTGGAAAACAGAACAGAAAAATAAACAAAATGAAAAAATAGTAATAAAATAAGATCACAACCTGCATAATTAAAGTGAATAACCTGTTTCCCAATAATTTGCAAGGAGATTCCTGAAAACTAAAGGCCATGGGAAATGCCATCTGGAAGCTCTGCATTTTCTTTCACAAAATGACAGTGTATACCTGGGATGGGTTACACACTGCCTATGTTTGCTTATACACATAGAACCTCTTATTTCTATTCAGTTTGAACTTTTGTGTCATATATTAAAATATCAAAACCAAGGTATAGTCTTCTAAAGTTACAATACTTCAAGTATAAAGAAAAGATACCATGGATACCCAAGCTACTCTCTACTCCCAATCAAATTAACTATAAGGGCAAAAAGAATCAGGTTGGTATCAGACTTCTACACAAAAGTAGTCAATGCTAGAAGACCAAAAAATTCATACAAAGCCAAACTGTCACTCAAATATTATGATCACGGCTTTTCTAAACATGCAAGAATGCAAGTGTGATACTTTCCTATTGCAGCTGTAATAAATTACCACAGACTTCAAGGCTTAAACAATATAAATTTATTAACTTATACACTCTATATTTCAAATGGTTATGTGCAGCGTACCTTGGCTGGTTTCTATGCTTAGAGTGTCGTACATTCATGTGATTACATTGGGCCCAACATGATAACTTAGGATCAACACACTGTCTTATTGTCAGTTGATTGGTAATCTTAATTCCATCATTGAAGTCTCTCTTGGAATTTAACATAACATTTGCTCAGAATTTCAGAATTAGAGCAAAGAAAACTTGAGGGTGGAAATCATTATTTATCCTGCCTATAAGTAGGTAATATAATCCCCATAAATATTTCTTTATGGAAGATTAAACCAATCAAGATACATGTGAAGGTTTTTATAAAAAGAAGTGGCAATGAACATGTAATACATTTAAAATATTATGTGAGATACATACAAACCAGAATATAAAAACAATGGTATTGTTTAGGAAAAGGTTTGGTAGTTATTATGAGCACTGTTAAAATATTAGAGCTTTAACTCACTAAAGAGTTATTGTTTGTTCACGTCACTGTCTGCTGTAGGTTAAGTGACTCTTTTAAGTGGCGCTTCTCCACATACTGACCCAGGAATTCAAAGCACTTCTCGATGTATGATTCTGTTGTCTTGGAGTCACTCACTTTCAAGTGAATGCATAGAGGAGGTGTGCATGTGGAGAGAGAGAGAGAGAGAGAGAGAGAGAGAGAGAGAGAGATTCACAAATGACATTTTAGAACCAGACCAGGGAGCTGTAGAAATCATTTCTACTCATATTCCTTAGATATAAATGTCACATGGTCCAACGTAACCATAAAGGAGGCTAACCATAAGGGAGGCTAAGAAATGTAGATGTTCTGTGTTTCTAGAAAGAAGAAATGAGATCAGCATATATTCACTTTCTACTACAATAAAACAATGACACAGAAATAATAATGTTAACAATTATCCTTTTTTAAAGCACATTTTATTGATTATGCTATTATAGTTGTCCCATTTTTTCCTCCCCTTTATTCCCCTTCACCCTGCATGACCCATCTCACTACCATTCCCCCTAACCTTAGTTCATGTCCATGCATTGTACACCTAAGTTCTTTGGCTTTTCCATTTCCTATACTGTTCTTAACCCCTCCCTGTCTATTTTGTACCTACCAATCATGCTTCTTATTCTCTGTACCTTTTTCCTCATTCTCCCCCTCACTCTCCCCCCGATAACCCTCCATGTGATTTTCATTTCTGTGATTCTGTACCTGTTCCAGTTGTTTGTTTCATTTTTTGTTGTTGTTGTTGTTGTTGTTTTTTTAGGTTCAACTGTTGATAGTTGTAAATTTCTTTTCATTTTACTGTTCATAGTTTGGATCTTCTTTTCTTAGATAAGTCCCTTTCACATTTCATATAATAAGGACTTGGTGATGATGAAGTCCTATAACTTTACCTTAACTGGGAGGCACTTTATCTGCCCTTCCATACTAAATGATAACTTTGCCAGGTAGAGCAATCTTATATGTAGGCCTTTGCCTTCCATGATTTTGTGTACTTCTTGCCAGCCCCTTCTTGCGTGTAAGTTTTCTTTTGCGAAGTGAGCTGATGGTATTATAGGAACTCCTTCATAGGTAACTGTCTCCTTTTCTCTAGCTGCTTTTCAGATTCTCTCCTTATCTTTAATCTTGGCTAATGTAATTACGATGTGCCTTGGTGTGTGCTTCCATGAGTCCAACTTCTTTGGGACCCTCTGAGCTTCCTAGACTTCCTGGAAGTCTATTTCCTTTGCCAAATTGAGGGAGTTCTCCATTATTTTTTCAAAAAAGCTTTCAATGTCTTGCCCTTCCTCTTCTTCTGGCACCCCTATGATTTGGATGTTGCAGCATTAAATGTTGTCCCAGGGTTTCCTAAGCCTCGCCTCATTTTTTTTAAATTCTTTTTTCTTCATTCTGTTCTGGTTGAATGTTTATTTCTGCCTTCTGCTCCAAATTGTTTATTTGAGTCCTGGTTTCCTTCCCTTCACTGTTGGTTCCCTGTATATTTTTCTTCATTTCACTTTGCATACCCTTCACTTTTTCCTCTATTTTGTGACCATACTCAACCATTTTTATGGGCATCCTGATTACCAGTGTTTTGAACTCTGCGTCTGTTAGGTTGGCTATCTCTTCATCACTTAGTTGTATTTTTTTCTGGCATTTTGATCTGTTCTTTCATTTGGGCATTTCTTTGTCTTGGCACTTCTGGTATGATGTAAGGGGTGGAGCCTTAGCTATTCACCTGGGTGGGGCAACCCATGTCCCTACATTGTGGTGCTGTATTTGGGGGAAGGGTCAGAAAGGGAACAAGGCCACTTGCTCAGTTTTCAGTCACTTCCCACTCTACCCACAAGCAAACTGGTCCTTTCTGGTGCTGATTCCCAGGTGGGTGTGTTTGTGTACATTCTAGGACCCCATTGGTCTCTCCATAAAACTATCCTGTGAGGCTGGGAGTTTCTCCCACTGTGGCAGCTCCCATAGGTTTTTACAGCCAGATATTTTGAGGTTTTCTTTTCCCACGTGGGAACCCCGGGTTGCAGGGTCTGTCTCACTCCCCAGTTTTTCTTCCCAGTTTATCCACACACAAATGTAAGACTGCCCAGTCTGCCAGCTGCTGCCTCATCACATGTCCTCTCTGTCCTGGCTGTGTCCCCTCTTACCAGTCTGAATGAATGTTTCTTCTTTAGTTCCTTGTTGTTGGACTTTCATACAGTTTGATTTTCTGGAAGTTTTGATTATTTTTTGTTTTTAAATTTGTTGTTGTCTATCTTTTGGTTGTGTGAGGAGGCAAAGTATATATACCTATGCCTCCATCTTGGCCAGAAGTTCTATTTATTCTGATCTAAATCAGCAAGTATAAGTTGGAAGAGGAGTTGGGAGAATATTCAGTAAAACTATTCCTTTGCTTTTCATGGTGGCTGCACAAAAAACTTATGAAATAAAATTATTTTTAATATGGTGTTTGTATATGTAAACATAATCATTTGAAGAACTAAATATATGAACATAAAAAACTGAAATCATGAGGTAGAGGTGGATGTGGAGTGGGAAGAAGTATTATGTAAGTATTTTCTCATCTATAATAGTATGTAGTCACTAATGTATTCTCTGCAGTTGATAATTAAGGAAATAATTATTCAAGTTTACTCTAAAACTGTAGTTATCAAAGTAGCACTGGGAACTAAAAACTGCATAAACTTAAGAAGGTACAAATGAATTAAAATAAAGAAAAAATAGATAATGCAAAAAAAAATGAAACATAAAAGAAACATTCTAA
>PVJD01020098.1:0-10222 GCA_004026545.1 Mormoops blainvillei
AGTTGACCCATTGTATTTCTAATGTAAATTAGCACTTTAAGAGGAGAAGAGAGGCACAAGCAGTCCACTGGGTTTCAGAGTACCAATCCATTCATGTTTCATCTCTGTTTTCTTGCTGGGTCAGTATCTCAGGTGAGACATTTTATTTTCTTTATTGTTTATGCTATTTCAGTTGTCCCAAATATCCCCCTTTTTTCCCTCCTCCCAGGCCATCCACACTGCCTCAGGCAATCCCCACACTGTTGTCCGTATCAATGGGCCATGCATATATGTTCTTTGGCCACTCTATTTCCTATGCTGTACTTTACATCCCCATGACTATTCTGTAACTACCAATTCGTGTTTTTTAATCCCTACAACTTTTTCACCTGTCCCACCAACCCCCCTCCCATCTGGCAACCATCAAAATGTTCTCTGTATCTGTGATTCTGTTTCTCTTCTGCTCGTTTGTTTATTTTGTTTTTTAGATTCAGTTATTGGTAGATATATATTTATTACCTTTTATTATTCATATTTTTTATCTTCTTCTTAAAGAAGACCTTTTAACATTTTGTACAATAATGGTTTGGTGATTATGAACTCCTTTAGCTTTTCCTTGTCTTGGAAGCTGTCCTTTGATTCTAAATGACAGCTTTGATGGGTAAAGTAATCTTGGTTGCAGGTTCTTGCTTTTCATCACTTTGAACATTTCTTGCCAACCCCTTCTAACCTGCAAAAACCTTTTGAGAAATCAGCTGACAGGCTTATGGGAACTCCCTTGCAGGTAACTAACTGCTTTTCTCTTGCTACTTTTAAGATTCTCTCTTTGTTTTTAACCTGTTGCATTTTAATTATGGTGTGTCTTGGTGTAGGCCTCTTTGGATCCATCTTATTTGGGACTCTCTGTGTTTCCTGGACTTGTATGTCTATTTCCATCATCAAGTTAAAGAAGTTTTCTGTCATTATTTTTTCAAATAAGTTTCCAATTTCTTGCTCTCTCTCTTTTCCTTCTGGCATCCCCATGATATGAGTGTGGGTATGCTTGAAGCTGTCCCAGGGATCCTTAAACTATCCTCATTAAAAATTTTTTTTCTTCTTCTTGTTCTGATTGGGTGTTTTGTGCTTCCTTATATTATAAATCTCTGATTTGATTCTCAGCTCCATCCCCTCTGCTGCTAATTCCCTGTAAATTGTTCTTCACTTCAGTTAGCGTATCCTTCATTTCTGACTGGATCTTTTTTATGGTTTCCATGCTCTTAATTACGCTCTTGAGGTCCTCACTAAGTTCACTGAGCATCCTTATAACCAGTCTCTTGAACTTTGCATCTAGCAGGCTGTTCGTCTCCATTTTCTTTAGTTCTCCCTCTGGAGTTTGCTTCGTTCCTTTATTTGGGCCATGCTTCTTTGTCTCCTCATTTTGGTAGCCTCCCTGTGTTTGTTTTCACATATTAGGTAGAGCTGCTATGACTCCCTGGTTTGGTAGAGTGGCCTAATGTAGTAGACGTCCTGTAAGGTCCAGTGGCACAGCCTCCCTATCACCCAAGCTGGGCACTCATGTTGTGCCCACCATGTGGGCTGTGTACACCCCGTTCCTGCAGCTGAGCCTTGTTAAAACATGAAAATTTGTATTTGTATGTATTGTAAAATGATCACCACGATAAGTCTAGCTAATGTCTGTCAGCATCCATAGTTACAAATTTGTTTTCTTGTGGAGAGAACTTTAAAATCTACTCTCTTAACTTTGAAATATGCATAAAAGTATTTTTAACTATAGTCACTATTTAATTCACATTACTTTTTTTTTTTTTAATAACTGAGCATTTGAATCTTTTGACCCCTGTTACCCATTTCTCTCACCTCCCTCCCACCTCTGGCCACAGCCAATGTGTTCTCAGTAGCTATGAGCTGAGTTTTGTTTTGCTTTTTTTGTGTAACACATATAAGTCAGATCATATGGTATTTGTCTTTCTCTGTTTAACATGCTGCTTTAACATAATGCCCTCAAGGTCTGTATTGTTGCAGATGAAAAGTTTTTCTTCTTTTTTAATGGATGAATAATATTCCATTTTGCATCAGTATATAAATAAACCTCTTTCTTCATCCATTCATTCATCAATGCGCACTTAGGTTGTTTTCCTATCTTGACTATTTAAAATATGCTGCAATGATCATGTGGATGCACACATCTTTTAAAGTAATATTTTTGTTTTCTTCAGATAAATAATCAGAAGTGGAATTGCTGGAACATAAGGCAGTTCTATTTTTAATTTTTGAGGAAGCACCATTGTGTTCCATAGTGGTTGTTCCAATTTACAATCCCACCAGCAGTGCACAAAGGTTCCCTTTTCTTTATATTCTCACCCACACTTGTTAGATCCTGTCTTTTTGATGATCATTATTGTAACAGGTATGAGGTGATACCTCATTTTGTTTCTAATTTGTGTTTTCTAATGATTAATGTTGAGCACCTTTGAATGTGCCTTAGGGGCGTCTATGTCTCTTTTGGCAAAATATCTATTCAGATCCCCTGCCCAATTTTTAATTAAATTGTTTAGATTCATTTCTTTGTCTGTTTGTTTTTACAACAGTGTTGTGTGAGTTCTTTTTTTTTTTTAAGATTTTCATTTATTTATTTTTAGAGAGAGGGAAAGGCAGGGAGAAAGAGAGGGAAACATCAATATGTGGTTGCATCTCACGTATCCTCTACTGGAGACCTGACCCACAACCCAGGCATGTGCCCTGACTGGGAATCGAACCAGCAACCCTTTGGTTCGCAGGCTGGCACTTAATCCACTGAGCCACACCAGCCAGGGCAGAATTATTTTAATTAAAAGGTGAAGAAGCTGGAATATTTATGCTCAACTCTAGGGTCATTGTCTAAAGGCTATTGTGAAAAACACAGAAGTGCGAATTTTTGCATGTGCAAAATGATTTCACATGAATTTGGAAAACAAGTCCTCAGGCATACAATGCAGCAACCATCCATTGGAAATGTGTCCTGGAACAGTGGCAGCTACAGGGGACAGGTGTGGAGCACCAACAGCAACTGCTATAAGCACTTTACATTTATTTTCTCTTTGATTCTTAAAATTATACAAGGAAAACTCCATTATTTCTGTTCGTTCAGAGAGAAAACACTGAGATTAACTGTAGAACTTGCTCGAAGACATGTATTAATAAGGGGCTAAATCAGGATTGAGAGCCATGACAAGGATCATAATCTCTGGAGAAAGTAATGACTTCCCAGATGTCATATAGCTGCTGTGTAACAGGGATCTCCTATGATCCACGTTCCCGAAGTGCAACCTAATGGCCTTTCCATAGCTGTATCTGGTCATTTGTATGAGTTCTTTTTATACATATAGAAATTAACCCCTTCTCAGATACATGATTTGCAAATCTTTTCTCTCATGCAGTAGTTTGCCTTTTCATTTTGTGGTTTTTCCTTTGCTGTGCAAAATCTTTTTAATTTGATGTAGTTCCACCTGTTTATTTTTTGTCATGTTCAAAAAGAATCTTTGGCAAGATCCATGTCAGGGAGCTACTGCCTATGCATTGGTCAAGGAGTTTTATGGTTTTTACCTTATGTTCAAATCTTAATCCATTTTGCGTTAATTCTTTACGTATAGTGTAAGATGATAGTGGTTCAGCACTCTTTTGCATGTGACTGCCCGGTTTCCCAACAGTATTTATTGTCTTTTGCTCATTTTATGTTCTTGGCTCCTTAGTCATAAACGTGTTAGGTTTGTTTCTGGGCTCTGTGTTCTGTTCTGTTGAACTATGTATTTGTTTCTATGCCAATATCATACTGTTTGGATTACTAAGGCTTGTAATATACTTGGAAATCAGGGCGCATAATGCTTCCAGCTTTGCTCTTTCTCTCAAGATTGCTTTGGCTATCCAGGGATTTTTGTAATTCTATATAAATTTTAGGATTTTTTTTCTATTTCTATGGAAAAGGCCATTGGAATTTTAATAGGGATTGCACTGAATTTCAGTTTGCTTTGAGTATTGTGGACATTAACGATATTATTTCTTCCCATTCATGAGCACAGAATATCTTTCCATCATTTGTGTCTTTTTAAATTTTTTTCATTGATGTCTTTTAGTTGTCAGTATACAGATCTTTCACTTTCTTCATTAAATTTATTCCTAGGTTCTATTCTTTTGATGCAATTGTACATGGAATTGTTTATTGAATTTTTTTCTGATAATTTGTTATTAGTGTATGGAAATGTAATGGATTTTGTATATTGATTTTATAGACTGCGACTTTTTTTTCAATCCTCACCCAAGGATATATTTAGAGAAAGAAGATGGGAGGTAGAGAGAGGGGTGGGGGAGAGAGAGAGACATTGATGTGAGAGAGAAGCATCAATCGGTTGGCTCCATTGCATGCCCCGACCAGGGATTTAACATGCAACCTAGGTATGTACACTGACCAGTAACTGAACACGCAGCCTTTTGGTGTATGGGATGATGCTTCAACCAACTGAGCCACTGGCCAGGGCCAAAACTTTCTTGAATTTGTTAATTATGTCTAACAGTGTTTAGGTTTTTTAATATATAATATTATATCATCCACAAAGAAGGTCAGTTTTACTTCTTCCTTTCTGATTTGTGTACCTTTATTTCTTTTTCTTGCCTAATTGCTTTGGCTAGGACTTGCAATATTATGTTGAATAAAAGTATCATGTAGCATTCTTGTCCTGATTTTGATCTTAGAGGAAGAGCTTTCAGCTTTTCACCACTGAGTTTGAAGTTAGCTGTGGGCTTGTAATATATGGCCTTTATTTTGCTGAGGTATGTTCTCCCTATACCCTCTTTGGTGATATTTTTAGTATAAGTGGGTATTGAATTTTCTCTACCTCTATGGAGATCATCATATGATCTTTATCCTTCATTTTGTTAATGTGGTATATCACATTGATTTGTGGATGTCATGCCATCCTTACATCCCTGGAATCAATCCCACTTGATCAAGGTATTTTATTCTTTTCATCTTTTGCTGAATTCTCTTTGCTAATATTTTGTTGAGAATTTTCCATCTACATTCATCAGGAATATTGACATGTAGTTTCTTTCTCTGGTGTCTTTGTCTGGTTTTGGTATCAGGGTAATGCTAGCCTTATAAATGGGATTGGAAGTGTTCCCCCCTCTTCTATGACTTGAAAGAGTTTGAGAAACATTGGTATTAATTCTTCTTTAAATGATTGGTGGCATTCACTAGTGAAGCCATCTGCTCCTAGACACATGTTTGTGGGAGGTTTTTTTAATTGAGTCAAATTATTTCTAGTATGACTCTTCAGATTTTCTATTTCTTTATGAATTATTTTTGGCAGAATTTTGTTTCTAGGAAATTATTTATTTTTTCTAGATTATCTAATTTGTTGGCATACCATTGTTTTTAGTAGTCTTTTATGATTTTTTATATTTTTCATAGATCAATGGTAACATCTTTTCTTTCGTTTCTGATTTTATTTCTTTGAGTCTTCTCTCTGTTTTTCTTGGTGAATCTAGCTATAGGATTTTCAGCTTGGTTTCTCTTTCTAAATGCCAGCTCTTGGTTTCCCTCATCTTTTCTATTGTCTTTTTAGTCTCTATCTTGATTCTTTCAGCTCTTATTTTTGTTACTTCCTTCCTTCTACTGGCTTTGGTCTTTCTTAATTCTTCTTTTTCAAGTTCCTCGAGGTGTAAAGTTAACTTCCTCTTTTTCTCCCATCGCCTAATCCTACTCCTTCTCCTCCTTTTCTTCTTCTCATTCTAGAAATTGTGGCCATCCACAACCTTAAAGAAACAGAGATTGATCTGAGAGAAGCAAAGGACAGATTGCATATGACACATTTATTACCTCACTACTATGAAGTGAATGTTTGTCTCCCTGCCAAAATTACATGCCAAAGCCCTGGCACCTCACATGTTGGTTTTTGGAGGAGGAATCTTTGAGAGGTAATTGCACTGGCAGAAGATATGAGGACAAGTCCCTCCTGATAGGATTAGTGCTCTGTTAACCAGAAAAAGACCCCACTGTTTCTCTGTCTGTGGAGGACGTAGCAATTAAGCAGCCATCTGCAAACCAGGGAGCAGGTTCAAGCAGACACCTACTCTGAGATCGACTTGATCTTGGGCTTCGTGGCCCACAGAAATGTGCTCCGTTATTATTTCTAATAGCTACTCAATAGACTTTTTGGACATTTTCCGTGCATGGCCATGTTCTCTACAGATGACCGGATTACCCTTCTAAAGCTGACCTTAAAGGCACGAAGAGATGCAGAACCAATATATGCAAGGCACTTTGAAGAGAAAGCATGTTATCGAGACGAGCAGTGTATCCACTAGCCTGGATGAGGACTTGTACAAATAAATGTGTTTCTTAAATGGGTATGTGGCAGTCAACCATGGAAGTTCAGAGGCAGGAGAAGCACACAGGCAAAGGTGGGCAGTGCCCAGCCAGCACCACACAGGGGAGGGGACACTGCACCTGAGTCTTCTAGTTCCTTAGGCAAGACCACATGTTTGACAAGAATGCAGGAGTTGCCACTAAACATTTTGTTCTTCTAAATTACTTCTTCTGATTCTTTGCTCAGAAAGTAAACTTCCTGTTATTATTTGACTTCCCTTTTTGACACTCGTGCTAACTGGTCAAATAGACAATAGAACTATAGTTACTACATTTATAATTGTATTTCATAAATGGGCTTATTAGTTTATGGGGGTGAATAAAGTTGTTATGCCCCCAAGAGGTGAACTCATTCTTTGTAAGTAAATGATATCAGATGTCTGTGTCTGCAAGAATCAGATTCAGCCCCTCATAGATTTGTCACAATTATAAAAATCAACCCGAAAGGATTTTGGGAGGGAGCTTGTTTTCCCCCCTAAATGAATGGATAACGATTTCATGGCACACGGATATTTATCTTAATGTTATACCTTTGAATTCTTGTGGTGCACGTCTGTGAATGACAGCAATGTCAGCAAGCACTCAGTTATAGTGCTTGAACAAGACAGACGATTTAGGGACCGAAGGGAGACTCATTAATAGAAAGGATGCTTAGAGTCCCCTGATAGAATTCACTCGCAGAGACTGCAAATCAAAAACACAACAGCCCGGCATCTGCAAACTACTTGTTTGCTCGATGCTTCCATAGCTCCAGCGATGTGACTTCCTACCCACCCTCCACCCCCTGCCCCGTAGCCCATACCATTTGCTAATGTCTCCCATAAAGAGAGCATTCTTTTGTGAGCATACACCCCACCCACCACCCCTGCCCCATCCCCACCAACCCCTAGCCTCCTGCGTCTTTTGCTCCTTGGGTCCGCTTGTGATTAGACAGTCAGAATGGCATAGCTGAGCCATTGCTCCCCTCCTTACACATCTTTCCTCTGCATATCCCTGGCTGCAGAATCACACCCCCTTTCCCTCACCCTCTGGCATGTGTTTTCACACCTCAGGGAATTCACTTCCAAGTGCAGCATTTCCCTATCGGCTGCATGTATTTTATGATGCTTATTCTCCCCCGTGGCCCTGCCATTTAGATCTTTATTGTGAAGATGAACTCAAGAGTAGTTTCCCTACATGCTTAAGATGTTCCTAGATTCTGTTAGTAGAGTATAATATCCTTGAAACACACAGATATTTGTTATTCTTTCTATTTGTGTCTGTGCCCGTTCTGTAAGATGTTTCTGGTTTGCCTCAGCCATTTTCTGTACGGAGCCCCCCTAAAGATTTTGCATCTACGTGTCTCTGATTTTTGTCTTTAACTCTAAGCTTTCCGTTGTAGAAGAAGAATACAATAGGTTTTGGTTGTGGGATCTGAATCAAAGGAAAGAGTCCTCAAATTCCGGTTCTACCACTCACTAGCTCCACGTTTGGGAGAATACGGTTAAATCAACTGATGAATCATTTCTCACATGTACTATGGCATCATCTCTTACAAATATTTCTGTATTGTTCAGCTACCATCTCATATATCATACCCAGCCATGGATTAATCTGGGAGTGTTTTCTTTCTACATTTTCTCTTCTTTTACTGGGCTGTCCAGTCTACAAGCCCAGTAGAGACCTTCCATAGTCTCTACTACCCAGTAGTCTACAAGGCCTGATTGATTGACTGAAATCATCCCTGGATGGAGCAAGATTAGAATATAAGGACATTTGGAGAAGAGTCACGTAGATACGGATGGTCTGTGGGCAGAAAGCGTTTCCACATTGTGTCACACCTCAATCCCCCCAGAGAGTATCCACCACTTAGAAGACACTGCACAATTATGTGTTTGAGATAACTCAGCCTGTCCCCCTCCTCAGAGGCACCAGTGCTTGCAAAAGGGAGCGTGAACAAAGTCACCATGGTAGCAGGACAGAGCCTTCTGTCTCAACAGCACAGGCTCCCTTTCCCCGTGGCTTCTTCCACTGTATGTGCTGTTGTCATAAGCAGAGAACAGTGCTGATCTCTTCTCTACAATATCAATCATGAAAACAAACACCAATGCAGACAAGGTGCTACCCTGCACCACTATTGTAAAAACAGCAATTCTTCCTTATGAGTATGCGTTAGGAGAGTGGAATTGATTCCTCTGTCTGAAATGTTTCCCACCTGCTTACGGCATTGCGAGCACAGGATCCTGGATAGCAGCGTTTTGGACCAAGGAACCAGCACTATGATGAACACGGTCAATAACAGGCACGTAACTATGGGTCTGCTTGTTCTACCATACATCACGTGACAGAAATTGCTGACCTGATAAAAAAAAAAATGGAATAGTGTTTTAGATGTGCAGCAAAGACACCAACGTAGAGGTAACAACTTGCAGGATTGATATATTGTCTTCTAAACACGGTATATATTTTGATCCAATGACCATTATTTGCTTTACATGTATGTCATACTATGCATGTGTGTTTGTGTGTATATATATATCTCCATAAAAGTTAGTATACATGAATTCAGAAACAATGGGTGAAAGTAGAGGTGACCCTCTCACTTTACTGTCCTGGAACATACTTGGGATTCTGGGCTTCCTATCCCATCATGCCTTTAGGCTTTCCTGGGTTGGTAATCTCCCTCTTATGAAAGGCGCTTTTTTTTTTTTTTTGGTCAGGGGACGTAATCTAATTTTCCAACTATGATCTGGTCAGCTGGGACTCCCCGTATCAGCAGAGCAGCGGGCAGAAAAAGCAGTTACTGTTTGGCGAGTGGTAATTACCGTGAAGAGGTAGAGAGCAGGGAAAAGTCCATCTGGAATGTGGGAAGTTACTGGAGTGTCTCATGGGGTGCTCTGCCCAGGGACAACCTCAACTGAGCAATGCCAGCACCACCGCTTACCAAGGGTGGGGTCACCGGAGGCTCAGGCAGCCCCAGGCTCAGACTTCTGCACTCTGACGTGTGAATGTAAGTGACTTTGAGCAGGAATAGAAGACCCAGTCCTGGGTCCGAGTCTGTTCATTATTAGCTTGTGGCACTAACACAATGAGTTAGGGGTTTGTTGTGGGTTTGTTTTTTTTTTCCTGAAATTGTAGATAATAATTATTGGGTGCTATTATGCTCAGAATGAATGATGCATATATTATGCAATATATTATGCAATATCTAAAGCCCTCTATCGGGAATGCCGCACAATAAAGCAAACACAATATGGATAAGTTATGAAATACTTTATTAAGAAACACATAGAGTCCTGCATCTAGTAGGACAATTCAAAGTGATCCGGAAAGAAGAAAGCCTTATCCAAGAATCATGAGTATATTGCAAGGAATAATGATTATGAAGATGATTATTCAGTTACAGAAACCTAGTAATAAGTTAGGAAGATTTGTTTGACTAAGTTACTTAAAGGGGAGCCATTGATCCTGACTTCAGGGTCAAAGCTAAGGCCATACCAGCATCTCGAGGATGCAGGAAGCTAGGACAAGATCCACACGGAAGGAAGAAAACTGGGGGAAGTTCTAATCACTCCATCAAGCTGATTCTTTAAACAAGCAGATGAGTCATAGAAATTATGGTCCCACCTGTTGGTTGTTAACAAAGTCTAGACAGCTAATTTGTCTCCACAATGGCAAGTCAGTTAACAGAAGGTGTCTATGCAGGTGGTGGTTCTCCGGCAAGGTCAGCAGCAGCAGCAGGGCTGGCAGCAGCCGAATCCGCAGCCATAGGCTATGCACCCAGGCACGCGGCAGCACGGAGGGTGGTAGCAGGTTCTGCAGACGTGCACAGGGCAACAGGACACTGGCTGGCAGCAGCCGGAC
>PVJD01020099.1:0-10217 GCA_004026545.1 Mormoops blainvillei
AACCCATAAAATTAACCTATTTAAGGTGTACACTTCAGCCAGCTATGAGCATGGGTGACCGTAGCGGGGGGTGTCTCACCTCCAGTAACACAGTGAGTACCTCACAGGCTTCCAAGCTTGGGGAGGGTGTCCCAGGAAGGTCACACGGGGGCAGGAGTGCACTGCTGTGCCTGCTGTAACCTGTCCACAGCTGTGGTGAGGTGGCTGTTGGTGGCAGGCTCACAACAGCCACCACCAAAGAGGCAGGAGGAGAAAGACATGAGGCCTGTGGTCTTCATCAGTGAGGCACCTGAGAGGCTGAATAAACAAGAAAACATGACAGGTGGGGGTGATGTCATGCTTTCGGTTAGTCACCCTGAAAGCAGTCCCTGGGAAGGGACTTCAGTCAAGTTGTTCCTTTGGGAGGTGAAGGAAAGCATCCTTAGAGGTGCAGTGAAGGGAGCTGGGCAAGGAAGGTTGCTGCCAACACAATGTCACCCAGCCCCTGTGGGGCACAGGAGCTCGATATCCAGAAAGTTGGGAGAGGGTAGCATTACATACCCTGGGGGAGGACTGTTTCTGACCTTACTTACCTGGAGGCACAGTGACCTTCTATGGCTGCAGGGAAAGGCCTCGGGCAGAGAGATGCAGTTGCTGGGGGCTGGAGCGTCCTGAAGGGGAAGACTGGGAGCTGCAGGCAGAGGAACCACAGTGGCTGCTCCAGGGAGGCAGGAGAAGTGAGAGCCTTGCTTTGTGAGAATGGCCCCCGCTCTTCATGCCTCAGGTTGTCTGCTAATGCCTCCTGCGTGCCCTCACAGCAACCTCATGAGGCATGGAAAAATTAAAAAAAATTGTACACTTCAATGTTCTTTAGCATAGTCACAGAATTTTGTAACCACCACCAAAATAATCACTTGTAGGAGTCTCATCATCCTCAAAATAAACCCCACGTTTGTTAGCAGTTATCTTCCTCTTTTATAGAGTCTAAACTTTTTCCTTGGATTTGTTTTCAAGGTCTCTCAGGGTTTCAACTTACCTCTCTCCTGGGGACACTTAACCTTAAGTCTCTGAAGCTGTACCTGCTTTACGGGTCTTCTCTTTCTCACAGTCTTCCTACATCTTGGGGCTGTACCACGTTTCTGGTGTCCCCTCCCTACATCTTTGCAATTCCATTCCTTTTCTTTGGTCCTTTCTTCTGGCATCCCTAACTCAAATTCCTGGATCTACTTCCCTTTTCTGGTGTCCCTCCAGTATAAAGTCCACTCTATTGAAAAGTCCTATCTCACTCCTAGACCATTTTACAATTTATATTTATATTCCTATCTCTTTGGGTCCTAATTTTATGTAGGTTGCCACTCCTTCATCTTTCCTTAGGACTTCATCTTTTTTTCTAGAGACTTATCTCTCCTAGGGACCACCTATATCTACATCTTTTGACTTTTTCCTTGTGTTCTCTTCCCTAAATCCACGGCACTATGTCCCTCTATTGTTCTTTCACAGTTCTTCTCTCTTTCAGGAACCTTATCTCTCTCTACTTGATCTCACCTCTTTTCTGCAGTTGTTTCTTACAGACCCTTCCCTGCATCACTGGGGCCCCGCCTATTTTCTGCATGCCCATCTCTCTCCTGTGATCTCCTCCTGGCATCCTCAGGCCTCTACCACTTTCCTGAAATCTTATCTTTCTCCTGGGTTTCTGCAGTTTCTTGGTCCTCTACATTTTTTTCTTCCAGCATCTCCTCTAATTCCCTCAGGCTTCACTTTTTTCCTGAGATATAATATTTCCTGAGGTCCCCCTGTTCAAATTCCTGAGACTCCACCTCTTTCTCAGGTTCTACCTCCTTGCTGGCATCTTCTCCTATTTTCCCAGCAATTATTTTCCTTGGATTGGTTTAGTCACCTGAATGTATACTCTCACTGGCAAATTTTTGTTTTTTTCTGGACATTTCCTGCCCCTCCCCACTTGTTTCTCCAGCCCCTGTCCCTGAGATAATTAATTCAGTTTGATTTGTACTTACAGGGTCAAAAATCTGATCCCAAACGAAATGTCCTGGATTTCTACCACGTAAAAGTTGAAGGGTCAAGAGAAAAGAGAAGTAAAAGTGAATGGCTACTCTGTGTCAAGAGCTGTGTTTTGTGCTTTCATATACATTACCTGTTGTCATACTCACAGTAGTGTTCTATGCGGACTTTGTTAGCCCCATTTAACCGATGAATATACTGCAGTTTAGTGAAGAAAAGCTTCTGGATTTGGATGGAGCAAAGCAGTGAAATTCCCACACTCTCTGAGTGCTGGGCGGGGGTGGGGAGTCAACATCTGCACTGTAGGGAGGAGGCTCCTCTCTGCTCCTGCTGCACTCTTGCACTGCTGCATACCCAACCCCACAGAACCCCCTTGAACTTTACCCCCACAGGGCCTGACTCCACAGCCGGTAATCCTGGCAGGTCAGGGAAGAAGGAAGTGGAGTTGATGTTCATACCTCCAAGTTTGAGGTGGGAGAGCAGGGCTTTGGCTGAGAGTCAAAGTCACCAGAGGTGGGGTCAGCAGGAATTGGGGAGCTCCATTCCTCAACCCTGAGCCCCCAACACACCCCAGCATGCGCGCCTGGCCACACCTGGAACACGATTGGGCCACCTGTTTCTTCCTTTGCTGCCCCACTACTTACCTTGCTTGCTCTGATCCTGCTGCTGCACCCAGGCTCAGAGGATGACAGGCTGACAAAGATTGGCTGAATATATCGTGCGGGTGGCCAGCGGCGAGGCTTCTCTTTTACTGCCTTCCCCTAAGGGATGGAGGAGGCAGGCATGAGCCCTGGGGTTGTAGTCCTAGCCTGTGAGAAGCCCATCACTGTCCAGGACAGTACCGGGTGAGAAGGCAATGCCACAGCAGAGAAGCTGTTTTTGGCAATACACTGTCCACCTCCCCGGTGCCCCCGACGGGTAGGAGCACACAGAGGGCTGAGGAGTGAGGGTGGAGAGAGAGAGAGAGAGGGGAGGGGGCAGAGAGAGAGATCACGAAAGGATGGAACACAGCTCGTCTGGTTCGAAGGGCTCGGAGCAGCCCAGTGAGCAGAGACTGTGGTCTTCCAGCTGGCTCTGATGAAGGGTTTCGAACCTCCCGGTAGCCACCCAACTAGGCTCCTCCTTGCCTGCTAAATAAGGGCATTAGTCACCAGGGCGAGTGGGGCCAGACTGGAATGGATTGGACGGGGCTGGGCTGGGGAGAGCCTCTGGCCCTAAGACCGCCCTGGGAGGGGCTACAGGAGAGCTGCGAAGGGGAGGGGAGGAGTCGGGTGTAGATCCAATAGCTCAGTGACTGGGGCATGGTGGGGGTGGGGGCTGCAGAAAAAACTCTACAGAATTGGGCTGCAAAGTAGCGTTACGGAGGAAGCCAGCAAAGAGGGAGGCAGTGTTGGGGCCCCTGTACAGACAGAGAAAGGCCCGGATTAGGGCCCCCAGGAAAGACAGGGGCTTGGGATCCTGAGAAGAGGGGAGAGGCCAAGGCAAAGAAAGACCTCTAACTTGAGTGATTGTGAAAGGAGTGGATAATGAAGGGAGGAGGTCACTGGAAGATAAGGGCATGAGTTGGCAAGTTTGGGGAGAATTTCTGGCCAATTTACAGTGACAAGAATTATGGTCCAAGGACATGAGGAAGGGCAAGAAGCAATGATTTGGATTTAGAGCTTAGTGCCATTTTCATTCACTGACAAACATCACTGGATCTTCTCAGGCTTCAAGACCTTGCAGTGATTGCTATGGGGAATCCACAAGTGCCAAAAACACAGACAGCCCCTGTTCTGAAGGAGTTAGTGGAAATATTACACCACACACACAAGCTTACTTAAGGGTATGAGCCAGCAAGGCTGAGGGGCGTCAGGGGAGGGAAAGTACTTTGGGATGAGAGAGCGAAGGCAAAGAATCCAGGATGCTCCAGATCTATACTCTGCCAAGTGCTGATAAGGCCTGGAGAAGAATGTGTAAGGGCCAGATGTTCCCTCTGTAAAAGCACAGTCAGGACCTGGGAAGGACTTGGTAGGGATGAAGAGGTTCTGGAGATGCTGAAACAGAGGTAATTGATGGTAGAGCTTGGCGGGAAGAGGAATGGAGTCAATGTCTACTGTGTCCCTGGAGGAAAGAGCAAGGCACAATGAACTAGGCTCCTACTCAAATGGGGCCAGAAGAAGCTGGCTGCTGAGTGATAGTCCTGCTCTAACAGACCCATGGACACAGTTTTGGGTTTTCATCCTTGTTGCCACAAAACAAGTCCCCATTTGAACAGCTTCCTGAGCCTGAATCTTGTCTGAGGTAGCTATGTAGTCCTCTCCCCATTCCCACTTCCTCAAAGCGGGGTTTTGCTTTATGCTTTCTGCCTCCTCCACCTGAGCCCCGTCCTCTGCCATATTGACTAGGTCTCTGTATTTAGACCATTCAGGCTGCTCAAAAGTCCTGGTCTTACTACCTCATGTCATCACACATGTCCTTCCCTCACTGTACAGTGCTTTTCTCTCCTTTCTCCAGCAGGTCAACTATTTAACATTTAATGTCCTACTCAAGTGTTATGTCCTCTGTAAATACTCAAGTTTATCTCCTCTGTAAAGCCTTCCTGTCAGTCCCCCCCCTCCACACAACAACAACAAAAATATTACATTTATTCCCTTTTTATGTTTCTACAGACTTTCATTGCTTCCAACTTACCACTTGTCAGGTTTTATTTTTACATTTATTTTTCATCTGTACTTCTTAGCTAGATGGTGGGGTTCTTAAAGGCAAAGTTATTGTTTTCTCTGTGTCTTTATGACTACTCCAGTGTACAAGCTATCAAAAGGGCTCATTAAGGAGGTGAATGTTTGGAGCAGGATGTATCAGAGGAGTGTGAGAGAGGAGGCAGGAAGAACAGTTATTACAATAATCCAGGTCACTGATAATAAGAGCTTTGACTTGGGCATTAGAGATAAAAAGGCACACAGTGATCTCAGTTCTGGTGCAGTGAAAGAACTGACAGGACTTTGTGATTAATTTGATGTGGGGGAGGGCAAAGAGAGAGAAGTCTGGGATGATTTCAAAACTTAGAATCTTGGGGACGGGACAATAGAAAGACTGTTTATAGAAACAAAAAGATCACATTGCATTTGAATTGTAGGTAGATATTTGTATTTGGAAGATAGGTTGGAGCTGGACATAGTAGTGAGCCTCTTCACTTTCATTAGTAAGACCCAGAATCTTGCATGAGATCCTGCCAATTCCCTCATTTCCACAGATACACGCATTGCAGAAAAAAGAAAAAAACAACAAACCCTGATCAAGTTTGGGGGGACTGTGGAGCAGGATTTATGGCCAGCATATGGAGGGGACAGAGATGCATTTGAGATAATTTCTATCTTTGGAAAGGAGTAAACAAGGGTATGGTGACTGAAGTGTATCTACATTAGTCTGGGATTCTTCCAGAAACTAGCTAGCTTTATAGTTGTTGGATAGTAATCTAGACAGCACCTTTCTTTAGAACATAACATTTATTTTTCTTTCCCCCATCAAAACTAGTGTGTTTTATGTCCTCAGGATCCTGCTGTTTTCCAGCTAACTCAATAAAACTTTCTCCCACTTCTCTTTTCCTTTCAATTTTCACCATCAGTTTCCTAGTATGTGTTCTTATTCCATGTAACCAATTTCAATAGCTTTCTATCTGATGTCTTTCCCCCCAATTTTCCTCCAATTCATTCTGCATATACCACCAACCATCTTCTCAATTCAGTTAATAAATGTAAATTGTTTGGCACAGAGATTGGCAAAGAATAAGTGCTCCATAAATTGCAGCTATTATTCTTCTTTCTACATGTCCATAAAGTGAATGGTATGGTAAAAAGCACTGAAATGGAAACCAGAACAGTTCTGCCACTGTGTGACTTTGGCTTCAGTCTTTTTCTTTTTAAAATGGGGGTAATGAGTCATGATCTGGCTACCCTACAGGGCTATTGTGAGATGCAAACTTAATGAAATCTTGGGCCCAGGACCAAGCACAGGCACAATAAGTTGCATATGTGGTTGATTGTGACAGGTAATAAGGAAAGTGAGAGGAAGGGTGAACGGCATATGTACAATATTGGGACCTATTCTGGTTGGGGCAATCCCAGGGAAGGCTGTGGTTAGGATCGCTATACTCGGATGTGGAGGTGGAATAGGGGGGGACATTTTCTCTCCATGCAGTTTCTCTGCATGGTACAGACGTTTCACTTATGGGCATTTAGTTGTATGTTGTTAGGCAACGGGAGAAAAGGTGCTTTATTTACTCTGGTACTCCTTCCCCAACTTACACTGGTTTCTACTGACACCGGGAGGGAAGAGAGGCCACAGCCAAAATATACAGTGAAACAAATAAGTAAAAATCTTGCCTTTGAACTTCTAAGTGCCCACCTAGGTTTGGTGATTAAAAGAATTTTTAAGGGAGATTTTGGCCAATCTGTTTTTCCTTTACTCAAATTATTGACCTTATATTCTTTTTCCACCAGCTCCTTCCTCTCATTGCTGGGAATATGATGAGCCCTCTTACATGTGTTGAAGATTCTGTGAGAATCCCTGACTAGATACTCTCTAGGCATATTTGCAATCTGCACATTCTAAATTCAATGATATTCTTATTGCTTTCAAGAACTTCTCACCTATAAAATCTTGTAGCTTGAGGCCTTAGATGGTAATGATGAGTTGGTGACTGAAGAAGACTAAAAGGAGGGGATAAGGTTGGCTGGCTTGGGGTGCCTGGGCATAGTGTATTCGAAGGTGAGTCGAGAGCCCAGCCCCAGCTCCAGATCTTGGGAAAAGTACTTCTGTTCCCTGAGCTTCGGTTCTTCCATTTTAAACTATGGGGATTGGCAATTGTTATTTTAATCTCTAAGGAATAGTATAGCAGAAATTTGGTAAAATAATGGATGACAAGACCTTTGCAATGCTGAGAATGTTTGGCTGTTTTTACATGAAGTTAGCACTAACCTAATGCCAAGAACTGGTCTTTGCAGTTTTGTGGAGCCTAGGGTACCCTGTAGACACTGTGTAAAAGGATAAAGACAGCTAAAAAAATTCTGTTCCCCAGAAATTTCCTCAAATCTTTGCACCACTAAGGGAGGTGTTCATCCCTAGAATCGTTCTGCAGCCCTGGTTCTGGCTTCCATTCCTTTCCCCTAAACTTTAAAGGGACCTAATAAATGGTCAGTAGAAAACAAGATTATTTCTGTAAACTGTCAATTTTTCACTTTCATTGTCACTTCATGGAAAACTCCTGCTTTGTCTTCATGGGATGACCCCTTCCCCCACTCCCTCCGCATCCTTCCAGACAGAGCTGGGTGGCCTGTTTCTGTGTATACAGAGGATGATAGATAAGAATAGGGCTTTCTTTCCAGGCAGAGGTGAAGCAGAGAGAGCCCAAGGCCAAGGATCCCAAGGAACGGGGCCAGGAAGTAGGCCTATTTAGGTTTCCTAGAGTTGTGGAATGTTCTGTTTAAAAGAACCCTCACAGACCAGAAAATCCAAAGCCTACATGTTACAGATGTGGAAGGCTCAGATCAGAGAGTAGCAAAGATTTGTATAAGATTACACAGTGCATCAATCGAAATGCTGAGCCCTAAAGGGCCTAAGAGGTTTCTTACTGGCTTCTGGTTTAGGAGGTATTGCTGGCTAGCTTGAGTTTCTTCCTGCTGGTCAGAGCTTGGAAAATTGAGCTGCGTAGAGGCCTTAACTTCTCTTGTTTCTCCCACCTGACAATAGAGGACCACAGAAGAGGATCTTTTCCATACTTCACCGGGACCTCCCACTTCTTCTTACAACACTTTTAGCTTCCACTACTAGGGGTGTCCAACCTGCAGCCTGTGGGCCACATGTAGCCCAGGATGGCTATGAATGCAGCCCAGCATGAAATCGTAAATTTACTGAAAACCTCTTTTTGCTCATCAGTTTTCATTAGTGTTTACAGATGCTAAAAGGTTGGACACACCTGACACTGTTTCCTGCCTACAATCCTGCTGAGTACCACCCTCATAAGTGCCCCTACATGACTCCTTTTAAACCTCACAACCTCCATTTATGCCATTTAACTACCCAGTGTCAATCTTACCTCATTTTATATTTCTTCATAATATTTTACTCTATTTGAAATATCTTACATTTATGGTTTATTGTCTGTTTCTCCTCATGGATGCACCACAAAGATATAGTGATGAACAAGAGAGATAAGACTGTAATAATATGGACTTTATGTTTTCATGGGAGTAGCATACAAAGAATATGTAAACAAATAATTAAATAAAATAACTATAGACTATAACATTTATGAAAAAACTGAACAAGTTGTCATAGAGAATATCAAGGTGGGAATCTAATCAGGGAATCATGTATATCTTCCCTGATGAGGTGATAATTAAGACAATTATGAGAAGAGCAGGAGAGGCTGGGTGTGAAAAATTTTCAGAGCAATTGATGTTGAATCAATTTTCCTGAAGAAGTTTTAATTTATTTTTAAATTATTATTTTGAATTTTAATTTTTAATTTTTTCAGTTGCAGTTTATATTCAATATTATTTTATATTACTTTCAAGTGTACAGCATAGTGGTTAGACAATCACTTTACAAAGTGTTACCCCTGATATTTCCAGTACTAATGGACCTAAAGAGCATTATGCTCAGTAAAATAACTTAGGCAAACACAAATACAACTAACCTGATTTTACTTGTACGTGGAATCTAAAGAACAATATAGCCCTGGCTGGTGTGGCTCAATGGATTGAGTACTGGCCTGCAAACCAAAGAGTCACCAGTTTGATTCCCCAGTCAAGGCACATGCCCAGATTGTGGGCCAGGTCTCCAGCAGGGGGCATGAGAGAGGCACCCACACATTGATATTTCTCTCCCTTTCTTTCTCCCTCCCTTGCTCTCTCTCTAAAAATAAATAAATAAAATCTTTTAAAAAGTAAAGAACAATATAAATGAACAAACAAACAAAAAACAGACTCAAAGATACAGAAAACATACTGATGGTAGCCAGAGGGAAGGGGGGTTGGGGGTTTTGGTGAAAAATCTGAAAAGATTGAGAAGTACAGATTGGTAGTTACAAAATAGTCATGGGGGTGTAAATTACAGCATAGGAAATATAGCCAAGAAGGCTTTATTAATGTGAGTACATTTTGCAAATATTTGTGCCTAGAAGGAGAGGGATGGTTTAGATAATTCCAGTCTCCTTTCAAGTTTGAGATGTCTACTTATTAGTTGTGTGGGTGATTTGTTCAATATTTTCCAAGTACTTACTGTGCATTAAGATATGTGCTGAGTGCTGGGGCTAAGATAATGAATAATGATGTCAAGAAGTTCAAGGTGTTCTGCTGTCAAATAGCTCAAGCTTTATTGAGAGATGTAATCACAAGCAAATATATAATTTGTGATAATTGCTGTAAACCAAAAACAAGGTGTTAAAAGGAAACACAGGGAAAATGTATTTGCCAATGATACCTTGGACAAGGGCTTGATATCCAAAGTGTGTAAAGAACTCACACAACTCCACACCAGGAAGACAAACAATCCAATTAAAAAATGGGAAAAGGACCTGAACAGACTCTTCTCCAAGGAGGATGCACACAGGGCCCAGAGGCACATGAAAGGATGCTCAGCATCACTAGTCATCAGAGAGATGCAAATTAAAACTACAATGAGATACCACTTCACACCAGACAGAATGGTCATCATAACCAAATCAACAAACAACAAGTGCTGGCGAGGCTGTAGAGAAAAGGGAGCCCTGGTGCACTGTTGGTGGGAATGCAGACTGGTGCCAGCCACTGTGGAAAACTGTACAGAATTTCCTCAAAAAACTAAAAATGGAACTTCCTTTTGACCTGACAGTTCCACTGCTTGGATTATACCCTAAGAATCCCGAAACACCAATGCAAAAGAACCTATGCACCCCAATGTTCATAGCAACACAATTTACAATAGCTGAGTGCTGGAAACAGACTAAGTGCCCATCAGTAAATGAATGGATCAAAAAACTGTGGTACATTTACACAATGGAATACTACGCAGCAGAAAGGAAGAAGGAGCTCCTGCCATTTGCTACAGCATGGATGGATCTGGAGAGCATTATGTTAAGTGAAATAAGCTAGGTAGTGAAAGACAGACACCATATGATCTCACCTATATGTGGAACCTAATCAACAAAATAAACAAGCAAGCAAAATATAACCAGCAACATTGAAATAAAAAACAAA
>PVJD01020100.1:0-10209 GCA_004026545.1 Mormoops blainvillei
GCTGGTGCCTGGGTGGGTGGGTTTATGTACGTTCTAGGACCATGAGGCTCCTCCACCAAAGTCTCCTGCGAGGCTGGGAGTTTCTTCTGCTGCCACAACCCCCACAGGTTTTCATAGCCAGAGGTTTTGAGGCTTTCTTTTCCTGTGCTGGAATCATGGGTTGCGCAGTCCGTCTCGCCCTCCTGGTCCTCCAGCTGCTGCCTTGCCCCTCTGCCCCAGCTGCCCGTCTCTGTCTCCACCCCCTCCTACCAGCCTGGATGAAATTTTCTTCTTAACTCCTTGGTTATTGGACTTCCATACAGTTTGATGTTTCTGGCAGTTCTGGTTGGCTTTTGTTTTTAAATTTGTTGTTGTCCTTCTTTTGGTTGTGTGAGGAGGTAAAGTATATCTACCTATGCCTCCAAATTGGCCAAAAGTCAGGAATTTCATCCAAGTATTTTTAAACTAATATGAATGAACTATAGCATATCTTTTCTTTGTCTTAGCCACTTGAAAAGGGACCATATTCTGACAAGTCTTGGTAGAGAAGATGGAAGGTGACTAGAACCAGGTACTAACACAGAAATGTATTTTTTTCAAAAGTATTTTTTTTGGCCCTGGCTGGTGTGGCTCAGTGGATTGAGTGCCGGTATATGAACTGAAAGGTCCCTGGTTCGACTTCTGGTCAGGGCACATGCCTGTGTTGCAGGCCAGGTACCCAGGTGGGGGACTAAAAGAGGCAACCAGTTGATGTTTCTCTTCCTTTCTTTCTCCCTCCCTCCCCTCTCTCTAAAAATAAATACATAAAATCTTTTTTAAAAACGGTGGTTGTTTTTTGTTCTTGAAGATACACATTTAAAGAATAGCAGATCTTGGTTGGAAAGCATAGAAAAGAAGTTAGTTGATAACTGATAGACCACCACGAAGGAAGTCTAGAAGTAGCCTTTCTATCTCTACTGGTCTTTTGCCCCAAAATGGGTAGAACATAATTTGGGGGAATCAAAAATGTTGGCAGCATCAGCATTTATGAGGCAGAGAACAAAATTAAGTTGGAATAATATTATTTATGCAGCAATCTGAAATACTTCAGGTAATTAGTAATTAGCTATCAAGTCATCTAATTGTCAAAAACAGAGTCAGGTATCCAGTACGCACTTTAGTAAATTATTACAAACTTTCCCTAAACGAATCTGGTGCTACTTGTAGTTCTCTTAATGTGTCATCTCGTTTGGGACCTCCTTGCATTAATGTACTGTTTCCTGTTCCTAAAATCTTCCATCACTACTAAATTATCTCTCAAAATTCAGCTTACTATCTTCTTTCTCTGGAAGCATTTTCCGCTACAGATTTAAGTATTCTCATCTTTAATTTTATAGCAGTCTATGAACAAACTGGAATAATAGTGAATTATATCTGATTCATATTTGGTCTCCCTCACTAGGCTGTAAGGTTCTTGTGTGCATGCACCACACCTTACTCCTCTTTGAATTTCAAGAACATAGAACAAGTCCCTGGCACTCATCTTTAATAAATATGGAATGAAGGAAGGACTGATGAATGAGGGGTAACAGAAAAATAAAAACACTTTGTTTCATTTAAAGCCAGTAGAGAGATGCCTCAGTGAAAAATTATAAATCTAGTAGGAATGACCTTTAAGCAAGCAAAAGGACTATGTTACTGTCTTAACATTAATTATCTTGCTAATTACCTGTATGCTACCATCTCACACTCTGGAGTTGGCCATTTCAAAATAGCTGAATGCTGTAAGACATAAGACACACAAGAAAGGATTACAATATTTATTAGCACCACATTATTGCATTGTAAGACTTTGACAATTTAACCACTCTGAATTATAATTTGTATGCTTCCAGAAAACACCAAATGATCCTACCAGATCATCCAGAAGAGAATTCCTCTGGCTACGGCTCAATGTCCAAGCTTGTTCGCCTCTAGATATTAAATGAGCAATAATTCCTGCCGCAAAGTAACTGACTTCCACTTCAACACTATGTAGGAGGCTGCTGATGTGGTCTATAAAATCCTTCCACATTAATTCAGAATGCAATTCTTGTACTTCAGCTATATTGTTCTGGAAAAAAAGATATACGTAATTTAAAGTAATATGTATAGTAAATGCCTAATGACCCTTTATATTCTAAGAAACAATAGAGATTGCAATGATTTAAACATGCATCTACACAGGGACAATAAGTGAAGACTGTTGGTCTGCTAGCACAGTGGGATTATAGGTGATTTTTTTTCTCTCCTCTCCAAATAAAATAATAAATAAACAGTAGTGAGTTCCTTTTCAGGCAAAATGGCAAAACAGATAACCTAAAATTTTCCTGACATAAAATACCTAGAAGTGCTGGGTAAAAAATAGCTAACAACCTTTAAATATGTAACTTCACTTGGAGTAAAAAGCACACAGAGAACAGGCCATCACGAACCTGTAGGAGCAGAGGACTGGGTTTTAATAGCCTTACCTTCTGCCATTGCAAAATGGTAAGGGCTAAAAATTAGAACTAAGACTTCATATACAAAGGAAGAACTTCCAAGATGTTACACCTCAATAAAAGATTAGACATAAATACATGGGGGGAAAATCTATAAAAACAAATATAGGCTAAAAGTAAAAGAATGGGAACAAAAACCGTTCTAACACTGGTCAAAAGAAAGCTGGAATGGGTTTATTAATATGAGACAAAGGATATTTAAAAGTAAAGAACGTAAGCATCCCTATGTTCATTGCAGCATTATTTACAGTCACCCAAGATATGGAAATAGCCCAAACAGTCCATCAGCAGATGAGTGGATAATACAACTATGGGATATTTACACAATGGAATACTATTCAGCAGTGAAAAAGAAGAAAATTTTACCCTTTGTGACAGCATGGATGGACCTGGAGAACATTATGCTAAGTGAAATAAGCCAGTCAGAGAAAGCCAAGTACCATATCATTTCACTCATATGTAGAGTCTAATGAGCAAACTGAACTAACAAGGAAAATGGGGAGAGACTCATAGATGGAGAACAGGACGACAGCTAGTGGGTGGGGGTAGAGGGATTGAGCAAAAAGGAAAAAGGGCTCATAGACATGGACAACAATGTGGTGATTGCTATGGGAATGGGGATATAAGGGGACTAAATGGTAATGAAAAAAAGTACAATAAAGAAAAAAAAAATTTTTTAAATTACCAGGGTTAAAGGAGGTCATTTTATATGACAAAAGGACCAATTTAATCAAGAAAGGATAACAGTTTGTTTATGAGCCTAACAGCAGAGCTTCAAAATGCATATGCAAAAACTGACACAACTGAAAGAAAAAACAGACAAATCCATGACTAGTTGAAGCTTTTGACACTCTTGTCAATAACTGTTAAAACAAGTAAAAATATGGCAGACTTGAACAATATCAGCTAACTAGATCTGACTGACATTTATATAACGTTATATCCAATAATAGGAGAATAGACATTATTCTCAGGTAACATGGACCATTTATCAAGATAGAGCATGTTCTAGGCCATACACAAGTCTCAATAAATTCAAAAGAACTCAAATCAAACAAAGTATGTCATATGACTACAAAAAATTATAAAATGATGGAAGGCTGGGGACACAACCTTAAACTTTTAAAATACATTTTTGCAGTGGTTCACCTGTTATAATAAGCATGTATTCTTTAAATTTTTTATTAAAAAGCATTTTTTAAGCCCTCTGAGATCTGCTTCTCCTCTTGCAATGACTTAAGCCAATTTCTATATCTAATAAGCCTATGAACCTTGAATAAAACAATCAAATCTACATTTTTTTTTTTACTCACTAATCTATGCCTCTTATGACCTAATTCCTTAAGAACAGAGGTCTGCACCAATATGGCTTTTACCACATGGCACTTCGCCTGTTGCAGTGATTAAAACATTTGATCCTTCATCTTTTCCTCAAAATCCTAGAGGGCTTACTTTCACCTCCTACATCTGACACATTTACAGAGTATCTGATTTGTTAAGTAGTCTTTTAAATAGTAATTATTAACTACCAAACATAGCATCTAAGAATACTTTTATGTTAGTGACATTTTTTAACAAGATTTTTTTAATTATAGAAGTAAAGCATGCTCATGGTGATGCTTTATACTATACCAAGAAATATAAAGTATGTAATTCATATTTTTCCATTTAATGTGGTGAAAATGTTAATATGTACATATAGTTTTGTACATGGTTTTTTTCACTTAATTATAATGTATATATTTCCTAATGTCATTAAGTGTTTATAATAGAGCAGCACATCAATGTATTACTCAGACTGAGAACAATTACAGCTTTAAATTTAGCCAGAAATGCTTCTATCTTACCAAAAGTCCTAGGACTTTCTGTTGAATAGATGACTCAGTTGGAAAAGACTGTAAAAAAAAAGAGAAACCTATAAGTAGAGAACCAAATATAATAAATAAATTCTTTAATCAATAAATCAATCAATAAATGTCAAAACTATAGGCTAAATTCCCATTCTAACCTCTAGAACCCTCATGAAGAGTTCTAACCCTTGGTTTTCAATAAAGTGTCTGCAAGTGGTTGGAGATTCATCTGTGAGGTTCCAAAGTGCACTCAAGGTAAATTTCAAAGTAGTGTCCACTGAATTTTGATTGGTTTTCTGCTTCACTATTTGAAGAAGTTGCTGAAAGAAGAAAAATAGAATTAATTTCTCATTATCGAATTGTTATTGCAGTTATTAGTGGTAATAACCACAAGTCCATGATGTTTAGTCTCACAGTTTAAAACATTTCCTATTAGGGATTTAAAAGTACAACCTCCTGGATCAAACTTTTCCTTCAACAAGAAAAAAGCATAGGGACTTCATAAATACTTCTATATTATTTTGATTGTACCTATAATCTAATCACCTGTAAATAAATGAAAAGCAAAATGATTAAAGCTTAGAACCAACTATGTTACCAACTGGTCCAACATATACTCATTTCAGATCCTGGAATAAAAAAGGTGAAGGGGGCGAAGGGAAAAATGAAGCAAACAGTTATTTAGCAATAGCACATTACTTCCTACATTGTAGTAGTGCTCCCCCATTTTTTAGAAGAAGAAATTGAGTCTGAAGAGCATTAAGCAATTTAACCATAGTCAACATAGTAAGAGAGAGTAAGAATTGGAAGATTTAATTCTAACTTCAAGTTCTCCTAAGGAAAAAGAATCAACGAAATATAACAGTAAGAGGATTAAAATCTATATAGGATTTAAATAAGATATCTTGAAATTCCGCTTGTAAATGATCTCTATCAGAGCTTTAACCTAAGAAATTTAAAGTCTGAAAGATAAATGTTTTAAGACCTACATAAGGAATCCATAATTCCATTTTTAGATTATATTTTGGGGGGTAAGAGGGAGCTCTGCTAAGAGAGATACAAGAAAACATTAAGAACACTTAAAGTTACATACAATTCAGGAAAAGAATTTTAAGAAATGCAAACACTGCCCTGGCTGGTGTGGCTCAATGGACTAAGTGCTAGCTTGCTAACCAAAAGGTCAGCAGTTCGATTCCCGGTCAGGGCACATGCCTGGGTTTGAGGCCAGGTGCTTGGCTATGGGCGTGCAAGAGGCAACAGATTGATGTATCTCTCTCTCTCGCACATTGTTTCTCTCCCTCTCCCTCCCTTCCTCCTCTCTAAAAATAAATAAATAAAACCTTTTAAAAAATAAAAAATAAAATAAATAAACATGAAAGTAATAGGTGATAAAAACACACACACACTTAGGTGCAATTATTTAACTTAATAACAAAGTGGCTAAGAGTGTGGCATTAAAATCAGTAGGTTACCTGAGCTTAAATATAATCTCTGCATCTAATTAATTGTGTAACCTTGTTTGCCAATTCTTTGTTTCCTTATCTGTAAATTGCAGGTGATAATTAAAAGCTAAAAAGAAAAAAAGCTAGCTATCATCATCACTACTACTACTACTAATTTCTGCTAATTCCTGCTTAAACTAAGCTTAATTGCCCCAAAGCATACGAGAGGGCTATTTCCTTAAAATCTTTGAATATATCTCCAGCCAAAATTACTGAAACACACATAAAGCAATAAAAAAGTAAATTTATAACTCAAATGTCATTCCTGAGAATACATAAATAAATAAAATCAGTATTCTTTTCTACTCATCTAATATATATTGTATTTTGTACCAGGCATTTAGCATATATAGTCCTTCAATTACTCTTTTTTTCCTTTTCACTTAATTTTCATAATAACTGTATAAAGTATTTCTTATCACCCTTAAGAAAATTTATGTGACTTCTCCCATATCACACCACTAGTAACAGAATTAGGAATAAGCCTAGATATGTCAACTTACAAATAACTACTCTAGTCCTGGCTGGATAGCTCAGTTGGTGTCCTGATACGCCAAGGTTGCAGGTTTGATTCCCAGTCAGGATATAAGAATGAACTAAGGTGTAGTTCAGTGGATTGAGTGGCAAACCAAAGGGTCACCAGTTCGATTCCCCAGTCAGGGTACATGCCTGGGTTGTGGGCCATGTCTCTAGTAGGGGGCATGCAAGAGGCAACCACACACTGATGTCTCTCTCCCTCTTCTCCCTCCCTTCCCCTCTGTCTAAAAATAAAAAATAAATAAAAGCTTTAAAAAAAGAGAGAATCAACTAATGAATATATAAATAAGTGGAACAACAAATCAATGTTTCTCTCTCTCTCTCTCTTTAAAATCAATAAATTTAAAAAATTCATCTCCACTTACCACCACAGCCTTCTCTTTATATTTTTTCATTCATATCTTTATTATTATACTCATTAGATTATATTACAACTATGTCTACAGAACTGCTTACTATACTGTGAGTTTCTTATGGGAGGTTATTAGGGATATAATTCAGTATGAATCCCTACCATTTTAAGGTGGTAGGTCATGAGTATTGTATAATTATCTATCAAATAAATGACTTACTTTGTCATTACATACATAATTTATAAGCCAGAGAAAAAGAGAGTCTCTTGCTTGACTTTTAATTTAACCTATATTTTTATAAATATTTCAGAAGAGTTTAGATCTTTAAAAATTTTTTTATTTATTTTTAGCCCTGGTTAGCATGGCTCAGTGGATTGAGCAGAGGCCTGTGAACCAAAAGGTCGCTGGTTTGATTCCCAGGCAGGGCACATGCCTGGGTTGTGGGCCAGATCGGGTCCCCAGCAGGAGGCATGCAAGAGGCAACCATATATTGATGTTTCTTTCCCTCTCTTTCTCCCTCCCTTCCCCTCCGTCTAAAATAAATAAAATCTTTTAAAATTTAAAAAAAATTTTAAATTTATTTTTAGAGAGAGGGGAAGGGAGGGAGAAAGAAAGAGAGAGAAACATCGATGTGAGAGAAAAATATTAATCAGCTGCCTCTTGCAAGGACCCCAACCAGGGACCTGGGCATGTGCCCTGACCAGGAATCAAACCAGTGACCTTTTGCTTTGCGGGACAATGCCCAACTATATGAGCCACACCAGTCAGGATATCTCACTTGACTTTTCTATCTATTGTGGTTGTTCAAACACCCCATGCCAGGATTATAACAGGAAGTCCCTATGTGGACTTTTTGTCTCCAGTCCTCCCTAAGATACTATGATATTTATTCTCTTTAAAGCTTTTTGACTTTTGACTGTTCACTATGTTATTTCTTCAACTGTGTAGGCAAGCAAAATAATATATCAACTATTTAAATTATCTTCTTCCCCAAAGCATCTAGCACAATCTTAAGCCTAATAATAGTCTTTAAATTTCCTCCATAAAAATCACAGAATTTTAGAATTAGATAGGATCTTAAGGCTTACGTACACCCCAATAGTTCAGGTAATTTGTCTAAATTCACAAAATGATATACAAATTAAATCCTAGGTCATCTGACTCCAAGTTGAGGGCTCTTTCCATCTCTGCTAAAGAGTATAGCTGCCTCTATGAAAAAAAATGAACACACTCATTGAGAAGTAACAAAAATAAATTTTTAAAATATAAAACACCAGCAGATAAACAACGCTGCCTGAAAACAATGAAAATGAAAACTGTTACTGGTCTGCATAGAGGAGATAACACTTACCCTGACAATGAAGAGTTCAGCACCAAGTTGTGCAGTTTGTTCTGTAGAAAGCTGCAAGCAAGCAGACAGAGTAAATGTCCAAGAACCCACAAGGGTGACTTCACTATCATTCACTGTAACAGGCTCCAAAGGTGGTACTAAAATCTCTGATCAATCTGGAATTCTGCAATATTGAATGCAGCCTAAATAAGCAGACTGGTAGAGAGGCTTACTAACCTTTGTGGCACACAGATTTTGGGAAAATAGTAACTATAAGGGGAAACATGAGTTCAGGTACCTTGGCAGCCAGGATGGAAATGATAGCAACTGCCATCCTTTGCATGTTTTGATCCTCATGGTTGCAGAGCCACTGCATGACAAGTTTGGCTGCTTCAAACCTGAAAACACACAAATGGGTTCATGAATTAACCCTGGAGGCCCAGGCACAGTTTCAGAGCCCAGGCTGGAAAATGACACTACGATTTCAGTGGGTGAGAAGGAAAGAGAAAATTACTATTAAATAATAGAGAATAATAATTATATTTAGTGTTCTGGAGATAATACCTCATTATTAATTGACAAAACTTGGTAAAGAAACAAGAATCAAAACTACTTGGCAATCATCTTCTAAAATTATAACATATTCCTATTATATAGTGATTTCTATACTGTAGTAAAAAGTTAAATATTTCCTGGGTTCCTCACAGTACCTAGCACAATGGGAATTCATTCATTCACAAACATTTATTGAGCTCCTGCTTTGTGCCAGACATTGTTCTTGGTGTTAGAGACAGAGTAGTGAATAAAATAAAAATATCTCTACTTTCACAGGGTTTAACTCTAGAGGGGAAAACAGATAATAAATCAGATAATAAGTAGAGTATGTGGTATGGTTAAGTACTGTCATATGCTACAGAGGAAAAAAAGCAGAGAAAGAGAAGATATGAAATACTGAAATTTTAAGTAAGGTGGCTAGGGAAAGTCTCACTGAAACTCTTGAGGAAGTATGAGCTGGACATGTGGAAATCTAGGAGAAAAGTATTCCAGGCAAAGGAACCAAGAAACACAACAACCCTGAAGTGAGAGTGTGCCTAAAGGTTTTAAGAAATAGCATGGAGGCCAGTGAGGCCAGCGCAGAGAGAATAAAGGAAACAGTAGTACTAAGAAATGAAGCCAGAGACTTCTGGTCAAGATGGCAGCACCATAGGTAACATGGCTTACCTCCTCACACAACATCAAAAAAGAAACAAATATATTGAACCACCATCACTCAGAACCGTCAATAATTGATTTGAATGGAAGTGTGACAACGACGGATTAAAGAAACCATGGTATCAGGGAATGGGGGGTGATGGATGGAGGGTGGAAAGGGAAGAAAAATGGGAACAACTGAAATAGAACAATCAATAAAACATACCATACCTTGCAGTGTATAATGCACTCTCATGTATAGTATGTTCCCATGTTTTTGCCTCAAACTTTCAGGAAAAAAGTCTTTCATTTTAATTTTTAATTAAATTATTTATATATATTTAGATACTTGTATTTTGTATTATAAAGGAATTTTAGCATTTATTTTTTAACATATGATGGTACAAGAAATTTTATGCGACAATTACAAAACACAAGAACAGATACAAGGTATTTCAGGTACTACCCATGTATAATGTGAATGTTTATTTTTTCCCCTCAAAAATTCAGGCAAAAAAAGTGCACATTAGGACTTTTGGCCAATTTGGAGGCATAGGTAGATATACTTTGCCTCCTCACACAACCAAAAGAAGGACAACAACAAATTTAAAAACAAAAGCCAACCAGAACTGCCAGAAACATCAAACTGTATGGAAGTCCAACAACCAAGGAGTTAAGAAGAAAATTTCATCCAGGCTGGTACGAGGGGGTGGAGACAGAGACGGGCAGCTGGGGCAGAGGGGCAAGGTAGCAGCTGGAGGACCAGGAGGGCGAGACGGACTGCGCAACCCATGATTCCAGCACAGGAAAAGAAAGCCTCAAAACCTCTGGCTATGAAAACCTGTGGGGGTTGTGGCAGCAGAAGAAACTCCCAGCCTCGCAGGAGACTTTGGTGGAGGAGCCTCATGGTCCTAGAACGTACATAAACCCACCCACCCAGGCACCAGC
>PVJD01020101.1:0-10213 GCA_004026545.1 Mormoops blainvillei
ATGGGGATGTAAAGTACAGTATAGGAAATGGAGTAGACAAAGAACTTATATGCATGACCCATGGGCATGAATAATGGTGGGGGGACGGCCTGAGGGAGTGTGGGGCGCTGGGTGGAGGGGGGCAAAGGGGGAAAATCAGGACAACTGTAATAGCATAATCGATAAAATATAATTAAAAATAAATTTAAAAGAACTGCACATACTTAATATGCATAACTTGATCAGTTTGGATGTATGCAAACACCCATGACATCATCACCAAAATCAAAGTAATAGGTGTATCCATAACCCCCAAAGTGTCCTTGTGTCTCTTGGTTTTTATTTGCGTGTGGGTGTGGTAAGAACCCATAATATGGGATTTACCCTCTTAAATTTTGAAGTGCACAATACCATACTGTTAAGTATAGGCACTATGTTATATAGCAGATGGCTGCAATTTATTCATCTAGCAAAACTAAAACTTCATATCAATTGAACAATGGGAAGTTGTATCCTTACTATTTCTAACAAGGAATTTCTAATGTGATTTTGAGCCTCTGCTTATTGTCCAATGTTGCATTTTATTTTTTAAAATATTGCTTATTTTCATTTGATTAAGATAATTTGCCTACACTTTTGTTTCCAGGAAAAAAATAATCCTTCTTTGCCAAGTTAATGGGAGAACTCTGCACATGCCATGGAAACATATACATAGCAAATAAATCTATCTAATGCATTTGTCAAAGGTGCTACATCTTTTCATTACTAAAATGTTTTAATAAAGCAAAAAAAGGTGGTGAAGTGCTTTAGACACATAGATATGAAAATATAGCTGTTATCACAAAACATCAGGCTTGACTCAACATTTATGTAACCTCTTTAATGGGTAATTAAATTCAAATATTTCCTCTCCTATATGGTTGTTGTGAGTAAAACTGGAAAGTTACAAATCTGACAGCAGCTACTGAAGTTTAAACATGTGTACTCCTGAATTCAGCAGGTCTATTTCTAGGAATCTCTGCTCCAGAAACAGCTACACATGTGTAGTAGTGTGTAACCACGAAAATGTGCACTGGCATATCTACCATTGGGTAGAGAGCAAAACAGGCCTAAATGTGCGTCAGCAGGAAAGTGGTACAATAAATTATGGTTCATCCATACTCAGAAATGCACCACATGATATGAGAATACCAGGAATGTTACACTTAAAAAATCAGGTGGATCAGTGCGTGCATATAAAGTATGGAGGTATACACACATTATACTCATATAAGTGAGTTTAGAGAAAAGGTATAGATGGATAACCACTAAATCATTGGGGATGGGAATGGGGACCAGGTTTAAGAGATCTGTAGCGACTTTCCTTTTATTCCTTATCTACTTCCTCATGGTTTAACTTTTTTTCAACAAGCCTGTATTCATTCATTTATACATACATACATATAAATACATACAACATATGATATCAATACCATATTTTCCTGTGTATAGTGTGATCCCATGTATAATATGCACCCACGTTTTTGGCCTAAACTTTCAGGAAAAAAATCTTTCATTTTAATTTTTTAATCCAATTATTTATATACTTATATTTAGGTACTTGTTTTTTGTACTATAAAGGAATTTTAGCATTTATTTTTGAACATATTATGGTACAAGAAATTTTATGTAACATATAATTACAAAACACAAGAACAGATACAAGGTATTTCAGGCACTACCCATTTATAATGCGCATCCTTATTTTTCCCTCAAAAATTTGGACAAAAAGTGCATATTATACACAGCAACATATGGAATATATAATGGAAAGACCTGCCTCTTTTCTTTCATCTATGGTCACTCTCACATCTACTGCCATAACTCAGAAGTTAGGTACAACTGCCTGCTGTTTCAAGTACAACATAGACTCTTCTACTTAAGAATCAAATCTTTGATTAAATCATACAGAATAAAGGGAAAGAGCTGTTGGTGATCTTTTTCTTACCATTTCCGAGGGTGAGACATGCCACAGAGAAACTGTTCTCTCCTCAGCTTCACTGTTTACAGAGACATATGAAGGCTGGTAGACTTTGGCTGAGTCTATCACCAAAACCTAGAAGAAGAACAGATTTCTGTAATGCACAGGAATACACAGCATAGGTCACCCTGTGTGCTGAGAAAATGGGAAGCTCTGTACTCCACAGACATACATGAAGGACATGTACAGTGTGTCAAGGCTGCTCTAGGACCCGTGGATACAGCAGCCAGTAACAGAAGTCCTTGCCCTCAGGAGGTCTATGCTCTAATGGGGCAGATAAAGGAACAAACAGATAGGGATATGCAATATGGTATCATATAGAATTCTTAAGAAATTAAGGCAGAGTAAAGGTGAGAGCTGGGGCAACTTCTTTAGACAGGGTAGTCAAGAAAGGCCTACTTGGGAAGGTGACAGAAAAAAGAGGAATGTTACAGTTTTTGAGAGAAAAGAGAAAGTAAACTGGGTGATCACAGATAAGTACCGAGTCTAAAATTTGTAAGGGAATGAAAAGTGAGGTAAGATCAATCATGTTCTATTTTGCTGGGGTACAGAGAGGAAGGGAGGGAGAGGGGCAGGAAGAAAGTACCGGAAAGGCAGAGAGAATGAATTTCCAAAGCAACTAAGCAATATGTTTAAGATTGCTAAACCTAGGTAGAGATTACCCAAGTGTCTGCCCCATTATTTTTTTCTACCTTTCCATAGGTTTAAAATATTTCATAATTTAAAAAAAGATTTTGAAACTTACTGCCTAGGAACAAAATTATTATCATAGTCATTTCAAATAAATTAATCTTTTATTAGCTGTTTAATGAGATTCTTGAATGCTACATGTTCATAAAATCTCATGGCATAAATATGAAACACAAGTTTAGTTTCCAAAATGTTTAGATATCTTACTTATGCCTCCTTATAACATGGTCATAAAACTGCAACAAAAACTCACTGAAAAGATAAAAGCAATTTTGCTTTTCAATAAGGTTTCAAAAAGTAATTTGTGACACTGAGGCAAATCAGAGCTAAACAGGAAATAGCTTTGAATTCCAAAATTTCACTATTAGTACTGCATTGTTCTAGAGCAGTGTTTCTCCACCTCGGCACTGCTGACATTTTGGGCTGGATAGTTCTGTGCTTGGGGAGGTGGAACTGTCGTTGGCATCCATAGCCTCAACCCCATGAGCTGCCAGTTGCGATGCCTTTCCCACAATTGTGGCAGCCAAAAATGTCCCCAGACATTGCCAAATGTCCTCTGGGGGATAAAATCACATCCAGTTGAGAACCACAATTTTAGACAATACAGTATTTATTGGAAAAAAATCCACATATATGTGGACTTGCACAGTTCAAATTCATGTTGTTCAAGAGTCAACTATACAGTCAACTTTTTCTAGTAAGTTGGTCTATCACTGGTTGATTCCACGTAAGGCTGGTGAATAGCTTAACAGTTTTAGTTACTCTTATGTTTTTTTCCTTTCAGACTATTCGATAATTAGCATAAAACCCCAGTTTCTTTCTTTTTTTATCTTAAAGGAATGAATTTATCATTTCTTACTGGAAATCTGAGTCCATTAGTAACTTCGTTTGTTGCCGTGAAAATTATATCCAACCAGAAGTTAAGCTGTTCTCCCCTGGGTGAATGTTCGATAACAGGTTTCTTGAAGTGCAGAATTAAAAACAAATTCTTAGCTAGAGATCGCAAGTACCTGGAAAAATCACAAGCATCAGTAAATTCCCAAAGAAACTGAGTTCAATTGTACTCCCTTTAAAAGAAGTTTCCTGAAAGCTTTATTTACTTAAATTCATACTGTGTAGTGAGTGCTTCTTAATCATTTGGCAGCCATATACTTAATTAAAAGAAACCCAAATACTGGGCAAAATAAGCTAGCCCAGCAAAGTCATATGACATGACTTTTTACCAACAATGGACTAAACCTCACTTTTGGGACAGTGTTCAAAACAGAGATGCCAAGCATTTGCCAACTGTCCTAAATAACACAGTAAATAGTTTGAAGTTCAAAGCAATTGCAAAATGACAAAATTTAAAACTCATTGTCTTTTTCTTTAATTCAACTTTTTATTTTGAGGTACCTGCAGATTTATATATGGTTGTAAGAAATAATACTGAGAAATCCCATGTACCTTTGCCTCGGCCCAGCTTACCCTACTCCAATGGTAACACCCCACTGAATTCTACAGCAGTATCACAATCAGGATATTGGCCTTTATACAGCCAAAACAGAGAATATTTCCACAGCCACAAGGATCCCTTTTGTTTCCCTTCTATAGCCATGCCTACTTTCCTCTCATGCCCAACTCCTTCTGGACCTTTGGCGATCACTAACATAAAACACATTGTCTTTTCTTTTAAAAAAAAGTTAGGTCTGAGCAGGTAGATTTTGATGTTATGAGATCTTGAATCTGACCACACCTTTACTGTCCTCAGGCAAGATGAATTTTTTTGAAACATAATTGCCAGGCAGTGGTGGTCACATTTTCTCTGGCACTGAACCAGAATGGTCCAGGTGAAAGCATAAGGGTATTATGTTGCCCTTCAAGGATAAAGTCTGGAGCTATTCTGGGAAGACAGATCAGTAAGACTCTGAATGACTTGCTTGGGTACTATTCAGTAAAGGATTAACTCAGCCATCCTGGGTTGTCCAAACTCTACACATTCCAAAGAAAGATCTGGCCCCAGACTGGCCGCAGGAAAATCACCTCTAAGCCCTTGGGATAGCCTGCCTATTAAGAGTGTCTTTGCTCCCCTTTAGTCTTGGGCTATGCCAAATAGTTTATGCTAACAATATGATTTACAGTGGGAGCCTTGGGCAATGCTGGATCAGTGTGATCTCCAGAGAGGTTGGGGAGTCAGTGACTAAGGTCAGTCACATGGGTACTCCATGCCTACATGGCTGACCTCAATAAAAACCCTGGACAATATGACTTGGTGAGCTTCCCTGGTTGGCAATACATTGGGCATGCTGCCACGCATTGTTGCTGAGAAAATTACCATAAGCACTGTCTGTACAACTTCACCAAGAGAGGACAGCTGGAAGCTTGTGTCTGGTCTCCCCAGACTGTGCCTTTTGCATTTGCTGATTTTAATCTGTATCCTTCTATACAGTATACCAGCTTTTCTGAGTTCTGTGAGGCCTTCTAGCAAATCATGAACCTGAGGGTGGTCTTGGACCCACAACAATAGGTATGAACATTGCAATTTGGCTCAAGCTCTGGCATAATGGGAATGTATTCAAGCCTCCAGTTTGCTCTCCATGGTGTCAGGTAAAATCAGGATTCTGGAACATCAGCCGCTCAGGGGGGGCTATAGGTTCAGCCCGCCTCTGCATTCTTTCAGCCTCAGAGAACTTTCCAGAGGTTGGTATGGTTTGGGGACCAAATTTAAGTCCTTCAGGCTGGGAAGAAATGGAGTCAAACTAGATGTGACTGAAGAGATTCCTGTATCTCAAGAGTCCAGTTTGGCCCGCTGGGCTGGGAAATAAGAGCAGGATCAACACAGGTTGTTAAAAGCAAGAAAAAATTTTAATTATGTAACTAATCCAAATGCATTTTCAACAAATCAGAAAACAGAGATAAAAAAATAAAAAACTTACAAGGCTATTACCCTGAGATAACCACTGTCAATATTTCAGAGAAAATCCATCATTCATCATTTATTCATTACAAGTACCTACTGAGCAATTACTATGAGACAACAGCAATCAATAGAATAACCAAAAATCTAAGGGAGTTTAATGACTACTGGGAAAGTCAGATATTACCCAACCCACTTTGACCTTTTTTTTTCTTTAGTCACATACCAAACACATATTTTTAATTAAAATGAGTCCATACACGACAGCGGTTCTCCAGCTGTGGTCCCCAGACCATCAGCATCATTTCGTAATTTGTAAATGCAAATTCTCAGGCTCTACACTAGACCTTTTGAACCAGAAATCCTAAAGGTGGGCCCAACAATCTAGTTTTTAATCAACGCAGGTGATTCTGATACATGCCAAAGCTGCTGGCTTTTCTTACTCTATGAAAAAGTGTAAACACATTTCCATGGTTCCAAGTATGGTTTCTTGTATATTTTAATGGCTGTGCCACATTTTCTCAACCATATATCTATTATTGGTATTTTAGCTCCAGTTTTCATTTGTGATAAGCATCATTCTCTTGCTGTGTTTTTCAGTTTTATGATCTACCTTCTCACAGATGCACAATATGTATTTGTACCAAAAAATGTTTTGCCCTTGAGGACCTGGATGACCTGAAAAAATTAATAGGACTGAGTTTCACCTTGGAGATACAGCATGTAGGGATATATCTTGTGTGTGTGTGTGTGTGTGTGTGTGTGTGTGTGTGTGTGTGTCTCTGTCTGTCTGTCTGTCTGTCTTTCCCTTCCTTCACATAAAACCGAGTGATCCCTCAGAGTTGTTCTTTCTGCCCTAACTTGGTTATAATGAAGTCAGAAGAAGAAACATAGTAATTGCTATTGTCTTTTGCATTTAAATCTTTTCTCCCTGGAAGAAACGTGTCAGGATATGATCAAATATTGAGAAGGATAATGATAATGCACAGACGTGACTCACCAGACTGGAGGTTTCAGTTTGAACAACCTCTCCGCTGCCTGGATGGCCTTCTCGATATTACTGGCCAACAAGCTGATGCTGAAGAACTGACTCACATCCCAGTAACTGTTCATTCTCTCCAAGCATCCTTTTTTTCCCAACAAACTGTTCAGTTGGACACCTTAGAATATGAATTTTAGATAATGTTATAAAAATGCTTCTAGTTTCTATCATATTATGCAAGTTTTTAGATAGAAGAAAACAGGAATTTTATATTGGCTACTGTTTCAGGTGTGCCATCAGAGAGTAACTGTGCCTTCTGAAATATAATGCTAGTCACCTGAATATAATTTTTAATGCTGAGCTTGTTACCGAAGCATCAGCATTTGCAACAATGAATAACTTTACCTATATTCTGTAGTTCCTTGGATGTTTCAAATTTCTGTCCAGCGACTGACAGCAAAACTGCAAGGTTAACTCCGGAATAAAGAGATGAGTGGAGCTTGAACCCTTTGCGATACCTACAATCACAGAACCACCCAGTTCTTAATATATAATCTTACAATGGTAGGGAAAAAATGTGTAAATGATGGTACAAACCAACCTTCTTGTGAAAAATTTTACTGCCCTGTTTTATTGGTTTCCAGCTTTCCCTTCAATCTTTATAAACAACTACATGCAACACCCAAATATCTTCTTAAAAATTTCATAGTAGCAACACAGTGACTTACACTAGGGAGTTTAAATTTTTTTCATCATGATTTAAAAATAAAAGAAACCATGATCATTGTATAAAATAAGGAAACTATATTAAAGTGTACAAAAGAAATTTAAAACCCATTATAACCCTATCCCCAAAAGGAGACCACAATTTGATGTCCAAATCTCATTTTTAGAGTTATACCCCATCTGTGCATTGAACATTTTTTATTACATAGAAATTGCATCAATTATAGGCTATTTTTCCACAGGCCATTTGTTTGTTTGCTTATATCACAAAATGGAACCATTTTTCATGTATGGAGCAATATTGCCAGAATCCTAGAGCTCAAAGAACTATAACAGCAGTGGCATAAAGTGACAGAAGGGGCAGGAATCTATTACATTAGGATAAAGATACAAAACTGTGAATACCATTTTTATACCAAAAGGTAACAGTGCCACTTCTAATTCTCTTATTTATTCTTTATTCTGTACATAAAAAGGTTCTTTCTCTTCCATAAGTGACCATGATGAGAAAAAAGAATCTGATCAATAAAGTATGCTAAGAACTTCTAAAATAGAAGTCGTTTTGTCACTAGTATGACAAGAGAATTAGATACCAACAAAATATTAATTGTGGAAGTGTGAACTTATTTAAGGCCATTAAAATTTGGTTTTATAAACTTTCGGGCATAATATAAGTACCCTCAGATAAACCAGAGGACACCAAGATAGTTGTTCCAACCCCAACCAACAAAATTCCAATAAAAATGAAAACTTTTCCCCTGTATGTTTTGGGGATTTTAATTCTATATCTTATTGTATTTGATTTTTTCATTTTCTTTCACTATGAAAAGTTATCAGGGAAGAGGGCAGACAGAGTGACTTCTCTATGCCTCTTATCAATAAATCGAAACAGGCTCAGGTTGGGGGCAGACAAGACTTGAACTTGGGGTCAGGACTGCAGACCAAGGTTTGTCTCTGACCATCCCCATGACCTTGGACCAGAGCCCCCTACCTCCCTAAGCCACATGTCCCACATCCATACTTGAGGGCCTAGGTCAGACAATTTCCAAGGTCATATTGAGCCAATATGCCCTGACCAGAAGACTAAGCTTCATTTGCTCCTGTACCCACTGCCACTACTTTCTGAAGTGGATGAAGAAAGGGTCCTATGACTTTCTTGAAGGGGTCACAGGCAGTAATCTCCTGACCTGGGGGTTGAATTCTCAACCACCAAAGTGGGAACACAGCTCCCTATTTTGGCTCTACCAAATGTTAAATTTCCCTTCCTTACCCTTCCCTTCCATACCCTGAGTGATTCCTCTCTGCCATATAGTGCATTAGGTACTACTGAACTAAGAATAACAAAGTCCCTGCCCTCCAAGAGCCTATACTATCATAAAGGTGATAAGATCCACACATAATTAGTGAAAATAGAAGTGCGACTGTGATAAATATCTTAAAACCACACGAATGCATGTCTAGAGGGACTCAGAGAAGACATATGGGGTAATCCCCAGAGACTTCAGATATGGCATGAAGGTGGCTAGAATTATAATAGCAGAGATCCAGAAAGCGAACCCCCAGCACAGAAAATGGTGGGTGGGAACAGGCATGGGAGTTTGGGGAGCTCCTAAGGAACTTTAGTTTAATTGGACATGTTTCAGGCCACAGAAAATAGGACTAGAGGTGAGTTCTGGAAAGTATGCAGAGCACCCAGGACAATGATCTAAGTTTGAATTTTTATTTAATAGGGAGTGGGTAGCCATGGTAGGGTCTTTGAGTTTTAGAAGGATAGACTTCAGAGACACCAAGGAGGGAGCCTATGTGGGATACTGTTACAACATTCCTGGAAAATAGTAAAACAAACAAAAAAAAGATGCTGATTGGAAGGAGGTGATGGGAAAGGGTTGGCAGGGAGTGAGGAAAGACTCACAGAAGGGCTGGAATTGGGGATTTATTGTATAAGTGAAACTTATCAAACATCAACTAGAAGTTTAAGCCTAGGAGACTAAGAGTAGTAAGATAGAAAGACACCGGAAGCCATCCCTTGTGGTGATGACAAAATGACTTCACCCTTGGACATGATTAGTCTTAAATACCAGCACTATCTCAAGGTAGAACAGGTGAACAAAGAGCAGGCAATGTGAGGCCTCAGCTTAAAATAGAGGTTAAGCTGAAGACCAGCTAGGGGTCCCAAGATGTGGGACTGGCTAGGATCACTAGGGGAGAGTGTGTGGACAGAGAGAAGAGGGTAGAGCAGCGGTCCTCAACTTTTTTGGCACCAGGGACCAGCTTCGTGGAAGACAATTTTTCCACAGACTGGAGGTGGGGGGATGGTTTTGGGATGATTCAAGTGCATTATATTCAAGCTCAACTCCTGTTGTGTGACCCAGTTCCTAGTAGGCCCAGACCAGTACCGGTCCACCAACCCAGAACCAGTCCATGGCCTGGAGGTTGGGGAACCCTGAGGTACAGCGGAGAGCCTCTAGCATGTATGGAAGGAAAACAAAGATAGATAGATAGATAGATAGATAGATAGATAGATAGATAGATAGATAGACAGACAGACAGAAGCAGTCAGAATTAAATGAAAATAGAAGAGCAATGCCAAGAGCTCTTGTAATAGATGTGGATAGTGTGAACTGTGGGATCCACCTTAAAAAGGCATCCAGGTTTTGACTTAGCATTTTCATCACTACAACCCTGGTTCAAGTCACCATCAGCTCTCTCCTGAATTATTTCAATAATCTTTTGTTCCCTGCTTCTGCTCTTGCCCCTGTGGTAAACTGTTCAAAAGCCACAAATTCCTCTAACCCCACTGTGCATGGGCCTTTGCAGTATGACTTTGCCATTTCTCCCACCCACACAGACTATTTCTCCACCCCTTTAAATTTAGGACGGCCATGTGATTTGCTTTGGCCAATAAGCATGTGGTAAAATT
>PVJD01020102.1:0-10231 GCA_004026545.1 Mormoops blainvillei
AGAGCAAATCAACAGTAGATTAGATGAAACAGAGGATCAAATCAGTGATTTGGAAAACAAGGTTGCAGAAAACATCTAATCATAATAGAAAAAAAGAATTTAAAAAATTAGAACAGTTAAGAGACCTCTGGGATAACATGAGGCATAACAACCTCTGCATCATAGGAGTAACAGAAGGAGAAGAGACACAGAAAGTAACCGAAAAGCTGTTTGAAGTAATAATGACAATAAACTTTCCTAACCTGGCAAAGAAGATAGACATAGATGCTCAAGAAGCATAGAGTCCCAAATAAGATGAAACCAAAGATGGCCACACCAGATACAACATAATTAAAATGCCAGAGATTAAAGACAAAGAGAGAATCTTAAAAGCAGCAAGAGAAAGATAGCTACTTACCTACAAGGGTGCTCCCATAAGGTTGTCAGCTGATTTCTCAACAGAAACTTTGCAGGCCAGAAGGAATTGGCCCAAAATATTCAGTGACAAAAAGCAAGGACTATTTGGAGAGCAAGATGGTGGTAGAGTTGCTGGAAGTGCCACTCACCTCCTCCCAAAGCCATATCAGAGTTGAAACTAAAATACAGAACAAAATATGACTGTCTAACCACTATGCTGTACACCTGAAACTAATACAAAATAATATTTAATGTAAAAATACAGAACAGTCAACTGATTAAGCAACTAAAGACTAGATGAATTGAAGTCTTATAACTAAGGATTTAGAAAGGAACTGGCACGGAAACTGGTAGGAAGGGCAGAGACATGAAAAGGGTTGGCCTCACAACCGCATGCAGAAGGCTGGGTCCAGAGAGATATCTCAGCTGCAGAGGTCTCTCCAGAGGAGTGAAGGGCCTCGGCTCCATGCTAGGCTCCCTAACATGGAGCGCCAGAGCTGGGAAAAGGAGCCCACACAATATCTGGCTGTGAAAATCAACAGGAATTCCACTTGCCCTGGTGAGAAAGTCCTCTTAAAGGACAAGTGCACACACTCACAGTCATTGCATTCACCTGGGGCTCTGGCAGAGGGACAGCAACTCAGAGAGAACCAGAGAAAAGAGAGGGAGATTGCGTGGCATAGCCAGGGGAGAGAGGCTGGAGTGACAGATCCTTCTCCCACACTATCCACAAACGCCATCTTTCCTAGGTCAACCACTCCCTTCCAAACAACATCAGCCTGAGAACTGATAACAGCCCCTCCCTGCCAGAACCGCTTCTGACAGAGTCGTCTATCTCAGCCTCCAGCCTGGACCCACCACGCAGGTGTTATTGAGGAGCTCTTAAGAAAATCGTGGCAAGTTTGTGGAGTGCCAGAATCACACAGCGAGAGACTGAGTTGTGTGGTTGTTGGGCAGGGCCATTTTTCCCCATTAGTAACCTACAAGTGAGCTCCCATATGACTATTAGCTGATTTCTCAACAGAAACATTTCAGCTAGAAGGGACTGTCACAAAATATCCAAAGTGATGAAAAGCCAGGACCTACAACCAAGACTACTCTACCAAGTAAAGATATTTAAATTTGAAGGAGAAATTGAAGCTGAAGAGCTTCCCAGACTCAGCCTTGCTTTGTATCTCTGGGAAAGAGCATGTTGGAGGAACTGGTTGGACATGTATCCCAGAGATGTTTCTGTGATAAAACTGACATTTTATAAACTCAGTTTTAGGAAAATCCAAGATGACAACAGAGTAGCTGGAAGGTACAGTCACCTCCTCCCAAAACCAAACTGGGATTACAACTAAAACATAGAAAAATGAACATAAATAACAAACTAAAGACTAGCTGAACAGAAATCTTATAATGAAGGATTTACAGGAACTACAAGACTGGTAGAAACGGCAGAATTCTACGTTAAAAGAGCAGGTCCCTCTCCCATGGGAAGCAAATGAGAGTCCAGAAGAATATCTCAGCTGCAAAGGCTACCCCTGAGGAATATGGGATCTCAACCCCAAGCCTGTCTCCCCAGCCCAAAACACCAGAGCTGGAAAGTGGTGCCCATGTAACATCTGACTGTGAAAACCGGTAGAACTTGTGCCCTGCTGAGAAGTCAGCTGCTTAGGCCAGAGTGTAGAGGTCCAGACAGACACAGGGGGTGTCAGTGACAGAGATGTGTGGCATTGGGTGGGGGGCATTGCCCCCACTTCCCTGAAACCTGATCGACAGCACCACCCAAGACAGGAGATTCATTAACCCCACCCTCTGGGCTCCCAGTGGCATCACCTTCCCAACTCCAAGCAGCCCTACCCAGCTGAGATAAGGCTCCCAGCATAATCTGGGACAGACTGAGTTGTAGCTCTAGGAAAGGGGCCACATTTCCCTCACACCCCCAACCAGTGCAGAGCCTTCTATTCCCATGGCCAAATATTGGTCTGTTTAGGCCTGATAAACTATGCTGGCCTCATCCTGACTACTCCCTGAGACCATGCCCAACCAAAAGGTTATACAGGCACCCACAGGGGGACAGATAGATTTGATATACCCTGGGACTTTGGCCGAGTGGCCTCAGACCCAGCACTGGCACTAAATTTGTGCCTGTATCAATCTGGTGAACACAACTTGCTCCTGCCTGTGATTCACTAACAACTGAACTCCTGCAACCTGAGTACCACCAAAGGGTCTTTTAGTGACTGAGCCTAACAGGAAGCCAGCAGGAAAAGGAAGGCAGAGGCAGTTTTCAGGGTGTGTTGAGCTTTTTGCTGACCTGCCCTCAAATTTAGTGCTGGTGCAAGTCAGCCATAGTGCACACTTGGCCCCTTCCCACACATACCAAGGCTCAGCAGAGGCAGCGACAAATGGTGCATCACTCTGTTGTAGAATCTACACTCTTTGCAAGTGTACATGTAACATTTTCTAGGATAGACCATATGTTAGGACACCAAACAAGTCTCAGTAAATTTAAAAAGACTGAAATTATAGCTGTCATCATCTCTGACCTTAATGGTATGAAACTAGAAATAAATCACAAGAAAAAACAGAAAAACACACCCACACACACAGAGGCTAAATAATATGTTATTTATTATGAATGGAATGACAATAAGATACAGGAGAAAAATCAAAAGTTACTTTGAAACAAATGAAAATGAGAATACAACACAAAATTTTGGGGACATAGTAAAAACAGTCCCAGAGGGAAATTCATAGCATTTACAGGCCTACCTCAGGGAACAAGAAAAAATCTCAAATAAACAATCTAACTTTACACTTAAAGGTACTAGAAAAAGAACCACCAATAAAACTTATAGTAGTAAAAGAAAAGAAATGTTAAAGATCAGAGTAGATATAAATGGGAACCTAAAAAATTAATACAAAAGATCAATGAAAACAAAAACTGGTTCTTTGAAAAGATAAACAAGATTGACAAATTTTTAACCAGACTCATCAAGAAAAAAGGAGAGAGGACCCCCCCACAAATAATATCAAAAATGAAAAAGGAGAAGTAACCACTGATACCACAGAATTACAAATGACAGTAAAAAAATATTATGAACAACTACATGCCAACAAATTTCACAATGTGGAAGAAATGCATAAATTCCTAAAAACATACAATCTTCCAAAACTGAATCAGCAAGAATCAGAAAATCTAGATTAATTACCTTTACAACTAGAGAAAAACTGAAAAAGTAATTTAAAAACTCCCAACAAACAAATGTCCTGGACTGAATGGTTTCACAGGCGAATTTTACCAAACAGTCAAAGAACTAACACCTACCCTTGTCAAACTATTCCAGAAATTTCAACAGAAGTGAAGACACCAAAGTTCATTTTACAAGGCCAGCATTATTCTAATTTTAAAATCAGATAAGTAGTGGCAAGGAAAGAAAATTATAGGTCAATATCCCTGATGAACAGAGATGCCAAAATCCTCAACAATATCTTAGAAAACCAGACACAGGAATACATTCAAAAGATCATACACCATGATCAAGTGGAATTTATTCCTGGAATGCAAGATTGGTACCATAGCACAAATCAATAAACATGATATACCACATTTTATCACACAAATGTGATAAAAATCACATGATCATATCAATGGAGTGAGAAAAAGCATTTGATAAAATCCAGCCCCCATTTATGATCAAAACTCTCAGCAAAGTGAGAATAGAGGGAACATACTTTAAAAAATGAAGGTCATATATGACAAACCCATCACCAATACCACACTCAACAGGCAAAAACTAAAGCACTTTCCTTAAGATCAGGAACAACATAGGGATGTCTGCTTTCACCACTGTTATTGAACATAGTACTGGAAGTCTTAGCCGCAGCAATCAGACAAGAAGAAGAAACAAAAGTCATCCAAATTGGAAAGGAAGAAGTAAAACTGTCATTATTTGCAGATGACATAATACTGTATATAGAGAACCCTAAAGATTCCACCAAAAACCTGCTAGATCTGATAGATGACTTCAGTAAAGTAGCAGGATTCCTAATAAATATTTAAAAATTGGTTGCTAATAAATGGAAGCATATACTGTGCTCATGGATAGAAAGAACTAACATCTTTGAAATGTCCATACTACCCAAAGTAGTCTATTGATTCAATGCAATTTCTATCAAAACACTAGTGTTGTTTTTCACAGAACTAAAACAAATAATGCAAAAATTTGTATGGAAACACAAAAGACCTCAAATAGCCATACCAATCTTGAAAAAGAAGAACAAATTGGGAGGAATCACATTACTTTATATCAGAAAATACTACAAGGCTACAGTAATGAAAACAGCATGGTGCTGGCATGAATTAGACACATATTTTTGCCATGTATAATGCACACTTTTTTTGCCCAAATTTTTGAGGGAAAAATAAGGATGAACATTATACATGGGTATAATGATTACATACTGTGGGTATAATAATCCCGCGTATAATGCACACAAAAATGTGGCTGTGCATTACACATGGCAAAATGTGGTAGATCAATGGAAAGAATAGAGAGCCCAGAAACAAACCCATATCTATGTGGTCAATTAACCTATGATGAAGGAAGCCAGAACATACAATGGGGTAAAGACAGTCTATTCAATAAATGGTGCTGGGAAAACTGAGCAAACACATGCAAAAAAGTTAAACTAGACCACCTTCTTACACCATATACAAGAATAAACTTAAAATGGATTAAAGACTCAAATGTAAGATCTCAAACCATAATACTAGAAGGCAATATAGGGAGTAAAATCTGACATTTGTTTTAGCAATATTTTTCTGACATGTCTCCTTGGACAGTAAAAACAAAAGCAAAACAAATGTGATTACATCAGACTGGAAAAGTTTTGCACAGCAAGGGAAACCATCAACAAAATGAAAAGACAACCCACTAAATGGCAGAACATATTTGCCAGTAACACATCTGATAAGGGGTTAATATTCAAAATTTATAAAGGACTCAAACAACTCAACACACATACACACACACACACACACACACACACACACACAAACCCAAAGAATTCAATTGAAAAATGGACATATGAACATGAATAGACACTTCTCCAAAGAGAGCATACAGATGCCCAAAAGACATAAGAAAAGATGCTGAGCGTCACTAATTGTCAGAGAAATGCAGATTAAAACCACTATGAGATACCATCTCACACTTGTTGGAATGGTCTTTATCAGTAATCCACAAACAACAAGAGTTGCCAAGGATATGAAGAAAAGGAAACCTTTGTGCACTGTTGGTGGGAATGCAGATTTGTCCAGCCACTGGTGGAAAACAGATAGAGTTTCCTCAAAAAAATAAAAATAGAACTACCTTATATCCCAGCAATTCCACTTCTGGTTATATATTGGAAGAAACCCAAAACACTAATTCAAAAGAATATATGCACCCACATGTTCATTGCAGCAGTATTTACAATAGTAAAGATATGGAAGCAACCCAAATGCCCATCAACAGACAAGTGGATAAAAAAAAGTGGTGGTGCATATATACAATGGAATACTACCCAGCCATTAAAAAAAAAATGAAATCTTACCATTTGTAACAGCATGGATGGACCTAGAGGGTGTTAATTATTTTGAGTGAAATAAGCCAAAGACAAATTATGTATGATATCACTTATATGTGGACTCTAAAGAACAAAATTTTTTAAAAAACAGAAACAGATCAATAGATACAAAGAACACACTGATGGATGCCAAAGGGGAGGGATGTTGGAGGCAAGATGAAAAAAAGGTGATGGGATTAGGAAGAACTAATTGGCTGTTACAAAATAGCCATGGGAATGTAAGCTAAAGCATAGGAAATATAATCAGTAACATTGTGATGGTTATCAAAGGTCAGAGAGGCACTTGAATTATCAGATGGAACACTTTTTAACCTATGTGAATGTCTGTCCTCTGTGTTGTACACCTGAAAATGATACAAAATAGTGTTGAATACAAACTGTAATCAAAAATAAAATAAAAAATACAATCTTTAAGGAGAGAATAAAATGTAAATGTTTACTTAGAAGATTAATATATACGATGCTTACAAAACACTGAGAAATGTAGCTTGAGGAAGTTTCACTTTCAGTGGATGACACATCTCTTAAGTACAGCACTTCTTTTGTAGCTGCTTGGAGAGAATCTGAACATCCTGTGGCTATAAAGAAGGCCCCCATTTCTTGGTGCGTTTCAGGAAGCTTCAGGTTCTTTATTTCCAGAGAGATCATCCACACGGGCTGACTGCTGTGTGCAGCACGTGGAGGAGAAAGAACTGTAGCCCATGTAGAAGGCCGCCCTCCATCCACAGAACACAGGGATTGTGAGGTGAAGCTGGACATGGGCATGCAGCCCAGCAGCCAGGGATGCCTAAGCGGAGAGGAGGGAACAGTGCTGCTTTAAGATCCAGGTCTGCTCCTGGGGAAGGCACCATCAGGGCTCGGCTCTTGGCTTTCTGTCAGGTTTGGAAAAGCTCCTTGCAAGGTGGTAATTTTCATGACCTCTTCCAGGGATTTGAGCATTTTTAGTATCTCTAGCATCTCCCCCACTTGCCTCGAGCATTTGAATCTCTCTATGAAATTACATAGATGTAATTTTCTGCCTCATTATCTGGTAGGTCGTAGTCACTTTTCTGCAAGTATTGGCAAGGATGGGTATATTTAATGACTCTTTCTCTCACCTGCCATTGTCTAAGGATGACTAGATCCCCACACACTCACTTTCTCCACACTGAACTTGTCAATGAGTTGGCATTTCTCCTCAATCTGTATAGCCAGGACTTTTGCCAGCTGCACTTCACATCTTACATAAAGTCAACTATGAACAGGCCAAAGAAGTATGATTATATATAAGAGACCCACCAAGAAACCAATAACAGGTAGAAATGTCAGTGCCTCCCACAAAAGGACATGGACAGTGAGACATGGACTCAGGCCACTGGGCAGCTACCTTGCCGACCTTCCCAAAGATGGGCTCAAAGCCCAGCTCCACAGAGGATCCTTCCATAGACCATCCGCACAGAGACTGCCTCATCATCAAGGAGCTTACAGCCACAACAGACTCCTCATCAATCCACCTGGAACCTGGCCAGCAAGGGAAACCCAGATTGGCCATCAGTGATATGGTTGCAGTAGGGAGAAAGTTGTAAGTAAAATGCTTTTATTTCCATTACTATCTAGTGATCATTCTCCTTCATCTCTATCTGTACACTTTTGTATCAGTCTAAATTAAAATACAGTGAAAAGAAAGAAAGAAAGAAAGAAAGAAAGAAAGAAAGAAAGAAAGAAAGAAAGAAAAAGAAAATCAAGAACCTGCAACCAAGATTACTCTACCCAGCAAAGCTATCATTTATAATTGAAAGAGCGATAAAGAGCTTCCCAGACAAGAAAAAGATAAAGAAGCTTATCACCACCAAACCAGTATTATAAGAAACATTAAAGGGGGGAAGGGGAAGGAGGAGGAAGAGAAGGAAAGGAAGAGGAAGAAGAAGGAGGAGGGGAAGGAGGAGGAGGAGGAAAAAAGGAGGAGAAGAAAAATCAAAGGTATAAATAAAATGATAATAACTAGATATTTGTCAATAATTATTTTAAATGTAAATGTATTAAATGTTCCAAAGACAAATGATGGCAAAATTGTTAATGAAACAAGACCCATATATATGCTGTCTACAAGAGACTCAGTCAGATCAAAAGACACACACAGACTGAAAGTAAAGGAATGGAAAAATATATTCATGAAAATGGGAATGAAAATAAAAGCTGAGGTAGCAATACTTATACCAGACAAAATAGACTCTAAAACAAAAGCTATAACAAGAGACAAAGAAGCACCCAGCAATTCCTCTCCTAGGTATTTATCAAAAAAAAACAAAACCCTACAACACCAATTTGAAAAAGTATGTGCACCCATATGTTCATTACATTATTTACAACAGCCGAAGTACAGAAGCAAACTAAGTGTCCATCAATAGATAAATGAATAAAGAAGTGGTGCCTATATACAATGGAACATGACTCGGCCATAAAAAGAAATGAAATCTTGTCATCCGCACCAACATGGATGGACCTGAGGATATTGTGCTTAGTGAAATAAGTCAGACAGGGAAAGGTAAATGCCATATGATTTCACTTATATGTAGAATCTAAATATAAAATGAAAATGAAAATAAAACAGAAACAAACTCATTGATACAGAGCATTTCGACAGTTGCCAGATAGGAGGGGGGTTGAGAGGATGGTTGAAGGAGGGGAAGGGATTAAGAAGTACAAATTGGTAGTTACAAAATTGTTATGACCATGTAAAGTACAGCATAGGGGATATACTCAATAATATTGTAATAACTATGTACGGTGTCAGGTGCTGGATTTCTCAGGGAAATCATTTTGTATGTTATATAAATTTCTAATAACTATGTTGTATGCCTAAAACCAATATAATATTGTATGTCAAATGTACTGAGAAATAAAAATTATTAAAATTAAATTAAAAAAGAAAGAAGAATCACTGTCAATTATGTTAGTTATGATAAAGACATTATGCTTATGTTTTTTTGTCTTTACCTGGACTATACACTGAGTTATTAAAAAGTAAAGTATTATTTCAGGAATTTGCTTAAAAATCCTTCAGAGGGGGAAAAAAGGAATGAGGGGTAGAGTTGGGGAGACAGAGCAATAGGATTGGAAAAATAGTAAGTGTCAAAGCTAGAGTTTTTAATACCGTATACAATTTTCTTACTTATAGGTATGCTTGAAATTTTCCATAATAAAAAATTAACAAATAGATAAATAAATTTTAAAGGAAGATTTGCTTAGAGCCCTTCAGTCTTAGCCCAGGCTGCTACAAATATAGTATAGACTAGGAGACTTAAACAACAGAAATTTATCTTCTCATATCTCTGGAAGCTAGAAGTCCAAGATCAAGGTGCAACAAGGTCAGTTTCTGGTGAGGACTCTCTTCCTAGCTTGTAGATGGCCACTTTCTCACTTTGTCCTCACATGGTGAAAGGAGAGCAAACTCTCTGGAATCTCTTCTTTTTTTTTTTTTTTTTAAGTTTTATTGTTGTTCAAGTACAGTTTTGTCTGGTATCTCTTCTTATAAGGACATTAATCCCATCATGGGAGACCTCTCCTAATAACCTCATCTAAACCTGTTTATCTTCCAAAGGCCCCATCTACAACTACCATCACATTGAGGTTAGGGCTTCAACATAGGAATCCGAGGAGGACACAATGCAGTGTGCGTCATCACCTTCCCACTCAGACAGGCAACTCCCGGACAGGTATAGCTCTCAGTACATGGTCAGTTGCACTGGCATTCATGAATACCTGGATGGTAGCTCTGCCAGGTTAGAGCTTTATTCCATTTAAGTGTGCCTGCTCCGGCTCAGCACACTCTGTCAGGTCTGTAATTAAAGGGTTGATGGCATTGCCACTCTATTTCTTAAAATTTTTTTATCTGACATGCTAGTCAATAGTCATGCTGAACTGTCTGCCTGGCAGTCCTAGTTATCTCCCCAGGTACTAATGACTGTTTGTGCTAGTGCTCTGGTTTCAAATTTGCTTGGATTTTAAATATCCTGCACTAACCTTATTTTCCAGTTAAGCCCTGTCATTTTTAGTGTGCCTTTTTACCAACCACAAGGTTTTTCAGGAACATACATTTCATTTTTGCCAGAAATGCCTGTATATGTAAAAATAAAGTATAAAAAGAGCAAGTTATTAAATAGTTTATACATAAATACTTTATACATAGCATGATTCCATTTTTGTTAAAACATACCTAATGTGCATAAGAAAAAAA
>PVJD01020103.1:0-10211 GCA_004026545.1 Mormoops blainvillei
TTGGCAGCTGGGCCGCCAGGGTAGGGGCCAGCACTTCCCAAGGACGGGAGGCTTTCCAGGCTCTGTTTCCAAAGGAATTCCCAGCTGGTGAATCACCAGCAAGGAGAAGGAGAGGAGCCCATGCATCCCTGAGAAGGGCTCAGCATCTGTGGGGTGGGGGCGGGGGGGCATAGTGTGGGATGAGGGGCCAGCAAAGGGGACAGATGGAGGGAGGGGTTCACGAAGAGGAGCCAAACCTGGCTGGGGAGCGAGGCAAGGAATGGGTGCACAGGAGGGTGGGGACCAGGAATGTGGAACTGAACTGGCTCCCTTGGGTCTCAGGCCTCTGATGTGACATGGGATTGCCCCAGGGCCAGGGTGGTCAGAGTCACAAGGAGGCACTGGTGTCAGGGACAGTGAGTGTGGGGCCAAAGGAAGAGCCAGCACATCCTCTGTGCAAGCACACACAGCACAGACTGAGATCAGCTCAGAGCTGGAAGGATTTTGGCAAATGCTTGTGTTCAATCCCAACGTGTGACAGCTGGGGATGCAGAGAGTTCAGAGACTGGGAGCGACTGGCCATCTCCACACAGCCAGGAAGTGGTAGAGCTGGGTTATCACCCAGGCCTTTAACACCTGGGCACAGGCTTTCTGGCACTAAGTTCTGTCTCCTAGAGAAAGGAGATGACAATAGAGATGAAGATAACTTGGGACTCCTCTCTCTGCCCCCACGTGGAGAGAAATCTTCTCCCCTCTAATTTGCTGAGAATGGAGAGGACAGAAGGCAGACTGTGGCAGCAGTAATTGGGAGGGCCAATAGACTGATGGTCTTGGAAGAAGTGATCATGGGAAACTTAGGGCAACTGTGGACAGAGGCTGAGAGGTGATTCTGAGAGGGTAGAAAGAAAGTGTTGGGAGCCTTTGAGAGAAACTGGGGCACCAAATTAAACAATGGCAGGATACGTGACTGTAGGTTGAATGGCTGTCAAGGATGGCTATTCGCTGGTAGAGAAGAGAGGAGGAGAGGACAGGGGACGGGGACAGGGACAGCGAGGTGACTAAGAGTCTTCAGAAGAGAGAGACACTTGTTTCAGGTGGTAACTGTAAAGGGACCACGTGAGACTGGGTGTCCAGGGAGTTTGCTTTAATCTGAACTCCAGAAAACTGATCATACATCAAGATAAAAAACAAAAAACAAAAACCTCTGGCTTTCTCTGAGGCCGGTGAGGTAGGAGAGAGACACTGGGTGACCACACCCTGGGGATTGTCTTTACGGCAAAATGTTCTGACATGGAACTTTTAAATTGGGCTGGATGAGCAGGTGGTAGCATCTCCACACTCCCTTTGGCTTTGACAGACTGTGGGGGCCACAGACGAGGGTTAGCTACCCACACCCTCTTCGGTGGGTGGATAGGAAATTGGCATGCATGTTGCACACATGCGTCCTCTCACTTATATGCGCTCTTGGGAATACCTGTTGTGTTCTCTGCATAGGAAGACACCTCTGGCCTCAGTGTCAGAGGCTACAATGTCTCCAGGGCACCCCTAGGCCGAAATCCCAGGTGCCTAGTCTGGACCAAACTACACAGGCCCCTCACTGACCCGGCATCCTGGACCCCATTTCTACCATTCATGCCACACTGGAGCAGGCGGGTTTCCTACCTACCCCCCAAATAGCCCAGGCTAAAGAGTACCCCAGCCTCCTCTGCTGTCTCCTCCTTGTAATCCCCTGCCCAGAGCACGTTCTGTCCATTTTCTTGGCTTCCAGAGCAAGCTCTGTGCCACAGCTCCTGATCACTCTGCCATGGCCTCCCAGACTATGGCGTGGCCTTTTTCTCTTTTGTCCTAAAAGGCCTCTACAGTAAGCCCACCACCCAGGCCCTTCCACAGTCCAGAGTGGTTTCCCTAAGGAGCTTCCAGTTCTTAAGCATTTTCTACCTTCTCTGTGGAAGTCCCCCTTTCTGATACCCCAGTGCAAACAATAGGCACTGATATAAGCTTATTGATGGTGGAACAGACACAGAAATAAAATTGAGTATCTCCCGATTCCCCAGCCCTTGAATGCTGGCAACCAAAAGATTTTTAAGGTGCCATGAGGTGGCCAGATCACCTGACCTTGGTACATACGCCATCCATGAGGGTGGTAGTGGTTAGTTAGGACCGATCCAGAGGATGATGGTGTGGGGCAGATGGGGGTGGGAGGGAAGGCCTCAGAACATCTTGTCATCTTCTGGTGACTGGTAGGAGCAAAGACAGATTCCTTCACTCCAGTGCTTTGTTTGCAGGCTGCCAAGCCTATCCCAAGGTTGTACTTAGAATTAGAGGTGACTACAAGCCAACCAGTCATCCTGTTTGAAGAAGTGTCTACAGTGTTTTGGAAGAGATAACAATATGGCCTTTGTCTTTCTCCTCCCTCTCTCTTCTTCTCCTTCTCACTTTCCCTGTCCTCTAGTTCTTGATGTGGCAATTTTCTGGCCCTTCTCCAAAAAGGAAAAAAAAAAGAGGTTACCAAGCTAGGCTGAAGAGGGAATTGGGGCAGAACTGTCTGTCTTGCAAACTGGCTGCCCTGTGGGGCCCAGGATCAAGGCAGAGGTAATAGACAGGGGTCCCTCTGCCTCCACAGAGGAAAGGTTTACATAGATGACCCTATCTCAGGTGCAGTGGAAGTAACTCCCTGGTTCCTGGTGAGGCTCCATGGGCAGATGAACACTGTGCTTATTTGTACAAGTACCTGCCTGTCCAGAAGTAGAGGCATGGGGTCATGGGCACCCCAGGTCACCTGTCAGGCCTAGGCTGGCCAGAGGTCTTTCGTTGACATCTTCAAACACTTGGGTCCTTTCTGAGGACTCTGAACTAGGGAAAGTTCTTCAGAAACAGGATCCCAGCATATCCACTTCCCCTAATCTTGAAAGTGGGAGAAAACTTTCTTTCATGCAAATATTTCTATACTGACAAAACCCTCCAAAGGTATCCAACCTCCAGCCTCCAGACTAGGAAATTTTTCTCCCAACCTAGTAGCCAGCCCCCTCCTGCCATGCTCAAGCACTATGGTCTCAAGAAAACAAGAGAAGCACTATAAGGCCTGTGCTCCAGCGGCATTGGCCTTGGGTTACTGCCTCAATCACCTTCCCAGAAGATTTGGGAGCCCTGAGTGCTGGCTTCTGAGAACTAGACTGGGGACCTTCCAGGGAAGGTGAGTAAGAAGCCACATGGTAGAGCTAACAGGGCATCTGGGGGCCCAGGGCCCCTCTGCTGCTGAGGATTACTTTAGAGTAGGGCCTTTAAGGCTCCAGGGAACTTCCTCGGCCTTTCTGGCAGCCTGCCTGCATCTCAATTTCTAAGCAGAGCTCGGGTCCTGGCCTCAGGAGCAGCCTGAGTTCCAGCCCAGGGCCTTCCGAGAGCCGCAGAGTAGAGCAGCCCCAATCAGCCTTTGGCTGCCTCGCTTCCTGCAGGTGGAAAAATCATCCTATTTATCCCCAAATGGATTTGTCTACTCCAACAACAAACAGACACAGAAACACACATGGAGTCATAAGGCACATGTGTAAAAGACAGATCTATGGACACACAGAATCAGTCTTTCTAGCCCCCGCCCCCCTCTGCTTGCTCTCTGGCTTTCCTTCACTCTGTGTCTCTATCTCTGGCTCTGTCTCTCACTCCCCTTTCCTAACTCTTTTCTCTCACCCTTTCCCAAGGCTCCCTCCTGCCTGCGCTACAGCATTTATCAAAGTGACCTGACCTCATGTTGTAAAAATACACAGTGTGGAACGAAATCCACCTTAAACTCTCTTCTAAATATATTAAAATAATAGGAATTCTCATCTGCCTGATTGAATTTGCTGCTTGATATTAGAAGCATGCCAGGCCCTTCTGGGCCGAGTCTGGAGCAGGGAAGGGCCGGGATTCCCTGCCTGAATCCTCTGTCCTGGCCAACAGCTCCACCTTCTTGGGTGGGTGGGGCCATGATGAGAGAGTGATGCTGCATTCTGGCCAAGAAGCCTTGGATGGCCACCTCAGCCAGCAACCACTGAGCAAGTGCAGACAAACAGCATGGCTCTTCTGGCCCACACAGTGCCTCATCTTGCCTGGAAGCCACAAGCCTCTGCCCTACTTCAGCAGGCACGAAGGCTCACAAGCCATTCTGCAGTTAGCTAAAAGTTTTGTTAGCACCCACCTCCATTGCCCATGGGACCAGAGCTCCTTGAGGTAAGGAGCCATGTCTTTTTTTTTAATCCAAAACAACCTGGTACAAAGTAAGAGGTCAGAGAAACATTTGTTGTATGACCAAATTTGTTCATTCATTCTTTCATTCAACCTATATTTATTGAACCCTTAGTATTGGGTTGGCCGAAAAGTCCGTTATGTTTTTTCCATATAATGGTTCTAGTAGTGCTTAGTTGTCTTTAATTTCATTTGAAATAGTTTTGTTACATTGTATTGCGAAATGCATCAGCATGAGATACATAGAAATGTATCAGCATGCATTTTTAAAAAAACGTATCAAAATTGGTGAATTTTTGTGCAGCCATTTTAATATTGAAGATGGAAGAAGATACACAAAATTTTTGTCATATTATTTGTTATTATTTCAAGAAAGGTAAAAACACAACTGAAACACACACAAAAAAAGATTTGTGCAGTGTATGGAGAAGGTGCTGTCACTGATTGAACAGGTCAAAAGTGGTTTGCAAAGTTTCTTTTGCTATTGATATGTTGGCCAAATAATTCTTTTCTGTGGGGCTATCTTACACATTGGAAGATGTTTATCAGCATCCTTAGCCTCTACCCACTAGAAGCCACTAGCAGGAGATAGCCAACATACTCAAAATATCCAAATCAATAAAGTTATTGGTGAAAATGAGTGACTTTTATTTTATGGAAAAAACATAATGGACTTTTTGGCCAACCCAATACGTGCCCAGCAATGATAAGCACTGACAACCACAGTGAACTGGTCCACTCAAAGCCAGGTACAGAAGGTGGCCAGTGCCCTGGATCAGACATCTCCCAGCTCCCACTCCCCAGCACAGCAACAACAGGACTGGCTAAGTTTTAGACTCTGCACTCCAGACTACACAGCATCTGCCTCATCTTGGCTTGCTTGGGACTTGGATATGAAGCTGCTGGCTCCTTGGGAAGACACTGGGCAAGTAGAGAAGGGGGAAAGGCCAGGGGCCTGGTTGGCAGTGAGGGGAGCTTCCAAGTGGGCCAAGTTTGGTGCCAGAGTGCAGAGAGTGAGTCAACACTGGGCCCTGAAGTTCCAAGAGGAAATAGCCATTGGACAATGATCAGACCAGGAATGCCGCTGCAGAGTCTGCTACAGGTGGATTTAGTGTCTGGAGAAAGAGCAACCATCGTCTAAGGAGGGCCCCAGGGAACAACACAGGGGAATGAATCAGTTGGTACAAGTCAGCTTGCACTGGTAAAGGTTTAATAACTTGTTTTTTGGAAGGGGAAAAGGCCCTTATTTGCAGTGTTTGCCAACTACCATGGTGTGAATACTCCCACAATGTCTGAATTCAAGATATCAACATGACATCATGAAACATGGATTTGGAAAGAGATGGGTACCAGCAGTACTCATGAGCCGCCTGTGATTCCCTGTGAGCCTTGCCCTGGCCTGTGGTCAACATCAAGAGTTTAGTTCTTGGAGAGGGACTCGCCAGAGGCTGAATAGAACTAAAGAACCAGGCTGGGGACAAAAGGATGTGGGGTGGGGAGAGTTCCGATGCCAGGGACAACCAGGGAGCCCCGTCAGTGGACAGGACCGGGAAGAAGGTAAAGCCGAATAGCAGCAGATGGAAGACTGGAAGGCGAGTGGTGACTAAGGCTGTGTCAGTCATACGGCTTTTGCCAGGACTGGTTTGGAGATCCGGTGGCTGATGTGATGTCTGCAGAGGCATGAGAAAGTGCTGATATGTTTGATCCTTAAAATCAGAGCACACCTTTAGGTAGTACATCCCCTGTATCAGGCCCTATATGAGCATTTCACATGTATCAGTTCATTTGATCCTCAAAACCATGTGCCGAAGTAGGTTCTTATTATTATCCCAAGTTTACAGATAAAGAGAATGAGACACAGACAATTTAAGTAACTGCCCTATGTCACATGGCAGGCTGGCTCCAGTCTACTCTCAATCACTTCATTGTACTATCTCTAACTGTACTTCTCTAATGGAGTCTTCCGGAAGTAGACATCTTCCCTGGGCCCAGAGTACCCAACAGAGTTCTCTGGCTGGTCTACTGGTCCTTAAATGCTTCCTCTCATCCATTTCCTTACAACCTGCTTGCCCAACAGGGTACTTGTTCCTGGCCTCTTTGGGCCTATGGCTACCCACAGCCCAGCAGACTCAGTTCTCACCTATATTCTTTTGATGATGGCACTTAGGATGATGATATGTGTGCACTGAGATGAAGGGTGGCTAAGCATGGGTGCCCTTTGTGAGAGGGTGGAAAGTTTGTCTGGGAGGAGGCAAAGGTAGGAGAAAGAGGAGAGAGAGATTAAGGATAACGGAGGGAAGGGGTGGCACCTCTAGGCCTACACTTGGCAGAAACTTGTCTCTGAGAGTTGCTGTGACCCCTGCACATTCTCAGGGCCCCTTGAGGTGTGACTTGCTGAAGTGTAAACAGGAAGAGAGGATATGGGCTCTGTGGGTGGCTGTGGAATTAGTTCTTACTCACATGCGTGCACACATACAGACCTCCTCACACACCCATATTCAAAATAATGACTGTAGCCAAGTAGGGCCATCTAGGCACATTTATGGGATCTGTGTCTATGCATGTGAGAATCGTTGACATCCTTGACTCCTGGAATTTCCCTGGACCTCTGGAAAAGCCCCAGCAGAGAGCCTTGGCAAGGGCTCCAGGGAAGCTCGAGAGGGTGCTGAGAGGGCCAGACGGGCTCTAGGAGGGGCTTTCCTCCAGGCTGAGGTCAGTGGCCCTCCTTTTTTCCCTACTAGATACAAATCCTCAGCCACCTGCAAGTGCTTGGAGAACGGTGAGGCATTTCCGCTGAGCTTTACTCTGCGAAGGGAAGAGATGCACCACTGAGGAAAGCTCATGAGCAAGCATGTGGGGCGGGCACCTGGCCAGGTCTGCCCTCAGCTGTCAGTCAGAGCACTCCCAACGTCTCATCTCTCTCCCAAGCCTCTGCATCCTGTAGAAGAAACAGCAAGGCCTCTGAAGTCTGGTGAGATCTAGGTGTTAAATCCCTGCTCCAGCAAGTTCCCACTTTGGGACCTGGGGCCAACCCTCACCCCCCGCCCCGACCCCCTGCACATAAGTGAGCCTCAGTCTCCTTCATAAAACAGGGATTTCACCTGCCCTACAGGGCGAAGGAAAGGAGACCATGTGTGTAAATGCCTCTGGCACAGCCTTGGGCGGGCTCACTCCTTCTTTCCCCTTCTCCGTAGTCAGAAACTGAGAGCAACCTCCTCTCAAGTCAAGAATCTGGGCCTCCAGGAGCTTGCTTTCTCATGGCAAAAAGGATCAAGAAGAGCACTGTACCCCTGCTTGAGCCTTCGCTGGATTCTCCTCTATTTATTTACCTATCAACAAATGAATGACAGGCCCCAGCCCCAGTGGCTGAGCAACGGCCCTCCTCATTCACATCCACTGGCTCAGGATAACCCAACATCTCTTGTCCACACACCTAGAAAGCTCTCTATGGACACACATAACCTGACTTCTGACATTTTGGCAATATAGGGATTTTAAAAGACACACCCAGAATTTCATGCCACAGAAAGCTTAAGCCATCTCATCTTATGAGTCTAGATGTCGAATACATACATCGAAGCAGGGCTTCATCAAAAAGCCAATTCGGGGCACAGGTACTCTCCTAGTCCTCATTACTCCTCCAAGCCCACTGACACCAGGGGCATTTTGTCCTGTAGCTTACATGGGATTTGATGATTTTACAAATATCAAGCTGGGGATGGGTTAGATGGTTGATCAGGAATACTAGGAGGTCCTCAATGTAGCTAAGGCTACAGTGGCTGGTGCTATACCTAAAAGAAAGAGTTGGAAGTCTGGGGCCAAAGTTAGGAGGTGATTGGGGGGCCTCAGGGGAAACAATCCCAATGAGCCCCAGGGTCCTGCGCCCTGCCTCGGCCACTCACCATCTGTATGACTGTAGGCGGGGCACTTAAGCTCTATGGGCCTCGATTTCTCTATCTGAAACATGACGGTCTGGGCTGTTGTGGGTATCAAATGAGCTGATGCATGTGAAACATTTTGTAGACTGTGAATACCACATACATGTGAGACAAAGCCAGGGGAGAGATGTTACCGAGGCCATGCTCTGGGCTGTCTTGGTACAGAGTGCACAGTTAATTCCCTCACTGCACTGAGAGCTCCTTGGGACTGGGGCTGGGTTTCCTGTTCATCTTTGTGCTGCCTAGCCACCTAGCAACCAGGCGTGGCAGAACACAGGTGCTTGGGCAGTGCTTCAAAACTAAATAGACCATCTTACTGGTGTTTCCACAACAAGGCAACGAGATAGTTATTGTTGACATCCCCCATTTTAAAGAGAGCAAAGTGAGACCCAGGAGGGTGAATGCATTTGCCCCAGGTCACACAAGCAATAGTAGCCAAGAAGGGACAGTGTCTGTGCAACACATGTCCTTTCACCTTCCATTGCACCCCTCAGCCTCTTTCATAGCTCATCTTCTCCGATGCTTCTCTACCTGACTCTCTGCTGCTTGGAAAGACATCGGGATCAAATGGAGAGCTCAGCAGGTGGACAGTGGCAAGAGGCATGGGCGACCAAAGTTCGGGACATGCTAGCTTGAGCTAGATATCACCCCTGGTTTGAGATGGATCCCAGTTCTCTTGTTGTCCACAAGTGACCTTGGCTATCCAAGCCTGCTGGTTGTGGACAGGATAGCCTCTGGCAAGCACTCATGATGGGACACCAGGGGTCAGTGACTTCTGAGTGTGTAAAGAGGTAACTGCTGAGAATATCAGAGAGAGGTTCTTTGACCTTCCTTGATTATCCACTGTATCTAAAAAGACACTGAAAAAGTTCTTCTGATGTCTATCTTAAGTTCTTGCCGTTATCTAAGCCCATTCTTTCTAGTTTTGTTTGGCCTCTGGGCTTTAATACAAACAATTTTTCACTGTCCTTTAGATAACATCCCTTCAGGAACACTAGCCAGAACTGCTCCTCTACTCAAGACAAAAAGAAGAAACTTTGCCACCAGGTCTAGCCAAGGAAATCAGTAAGAGGGGCCCAAGACTCATTGTCTGAAGGGTCTGGGCTCAGCTTCTGACTCTGCCAGTTACCACCTGTATAACTTTGGATGTGTTGTTTAGTCAACCTGTGTCCCACTTCCCCCTGGTAGAGTGGTGCTAACAACCCCTCCCTCGGCACCTGACAAAGAGTTGATACTTCACACAAACTATAGTCTAATGATACTAGCCTATTATCTTTCTTTTAAGATTTTAATTCTTTATTGTATTTTTTCCATTACCATTTAGCCCCCTTATATCCCTACCCCCCGACAATCACCACACTGTTGTCCATGTCCATGAGTCCTTTTTTCCTTTTTTGCCTGATCCCTCCACCCCCTAACCTCCCCCCACACACATAGCTGTCGTCTTGTCCCTCTATGAGTCTGTCTCTATTCATTACAATGTTATTTACAACCATCAAGATATGGAAGCAGCCCAAGTGCCCATCAGTAGATGAGTGGATAAGACAATTATGGGACATTTACGCAGTGGAATACTGCTCAGCCATAAAAAAGAAAAACTTTACCTTTTGCAATAGCATGGATGGATGTGGAGAACATTATGCTAAGTGAAATAAACCAGTCAGAAAATGACAATTACCCTAAGATTTCACTCATATGTGAAATCAAATGAACAAGCTGAACAGTCTATTATCTTGATGGCGCTGTGCTCATTGGTTCACATCCTCACCAGGTTCACACCCTCTTTACCTTTGGGTTGTGCGGGCTTGGATTATGCACCTCCAAGTGCAGCTCTGAGCTCCAGGCCTCATCTTGTGCCTGCCTAGCCTGGGGAGGCCTGACTTAGCTGGGGAGTTGCCCTCACCTGCTCAGGACTCCTTTGGCCCTTCCAGGTTCACGTTCATTCCCAGTGACCAGACTGCTTTCCACAGCTCACCTGCTGCTCTCAGAGCATGAGGGCCTTCCTATTCTCTGTTTTTCCAAAAGCTTCTGGGATTTCTGTTCAGCCCGCGTCCCAGAGTAGTCATCATCTGG
>PVJD01020104.1:0-10199 GCA_004026545.1 Mormoops blainvillei
GCCAGCCAGATGCCAGTACTGGGACAGCTGTAGCCACAGTGTAACCCTGAGGCCCTGGGGAGATGCTGATTCACATGCAGGCGGTGCTCCAGCTTCCCAGCATCTCCAGTCCTCACAATGACCCCTCCGGGGCACACAGTGGAGCCCCACTTTATGCAGGAGCAAGCTGAGGCTACTAGAGCTGAAGGGACGGACCCAGACTCCCACAGATTGGAAAGAACAGATCCACGCCCAGGGCTGCCGGGCCCCGGAGCCCTTTGTCGGCCCCTCTGAGGTCTCATTTCGGGAAGGCGGTGAGATTGATCACGCGTCTGCAGGCGGCCCCGCTGTTCCCAGCTCTCCGGACCGACTGGCTCGAATAGCAAGTGTTTTATTACTTACATCACATCCAATAAGTATTACCCCCTTGGCTGGACATTGAGAAATTGTCTCAGCCACCAAGGTGGAAGGTGAAAGAGGAATTTCTGGGAAAGGGAAACGATCAGCTGGACAGAGGCTGGGGCGGACCGGGAGGCAGGGAAAGACCCGAGGCCAAGGAGGCCGGCCAGGGGCCCGGGGCAGTGGGCTTCCAGCCCAGCCATCCCATCGCCAGCCCCTGGTGAGCTGCGTGGCCCGTTCAAGCCTTGGCTTCCTTCTGGGTGAAAAAGCCCTGGCTGTGCCCAGTTTTCAGGGGGCTCCATTCCTGGAATTTTCATGGACACCGGCTCTGTTGGACCCTTTAACCTCCTCTAGCTTCCCCGGCTTTGCACGGCTGGTGGCCCCGCCAGGAGCCTCTTCCCCTCCTGTGCTCCCCCTGCCCCATTCCTCCTGACCGTGGCTGAAACTCCTCTTCCTCTGGGAAGCCCCCGGCTGCCCCATGCTGGGCTGTCTGCCTGCTCTGCCCACAGCCCGTGCCCCCTTCCCAGGGTACTGGATCTGTCCTGCTCAGTGCTGTATCCGCAGAGCCTGGAACACAGTAGGTGCTGAATAAATGGATGCTATTCATTTTTTCGATAAATATGTGTCGACCACTAACTGTGTGCCAGGTTGCACCTGGGTGGTGGGGAGCCTGCGGATGAGGGGGGCAGGACATTGGGAAGCTCTGGGCAGCACCAGCCCTTCTCCTTCTACCTGTAGGCCATCCCGGCTTCTATGTGCACCATCCTACCACACCCCACGTCCCCTGGGGCCCATCACAGGGCAAGAGCAGACCTGGCCGTCTCCGTGTGGCCCCGAGTGTTTCTGTGGAGACGCCCCCAGCCATGCCGTGGGTGGCCTGGGCTGAGGTGCCTCTGGGGCTTAGCAGAGAGGTCAGAGCCTCGGCAGAGAGACAGGAGCTGGGTGTTGATAGCAGAGGGGGCGGCACCCAATGCAGCACAGCTGTGAGCCAATATGCGAACGGATTCCGCACACTGGGCTCCAGTTGGCTGGGCATGCTGTGCAAAGCTGTGACCCTGGGGGGCCTTCTTGCATCTGGGGAAGCCCCACCCTGCTCTCCCAGGCATAGCTGCCTTTGCTCTTCATTCAGGTGCCCCTTCTCTCTATTCCCCAAGATGCTCTGGGCTCCCCACTTCCCGTTGCTCCTCCCTCTCTATTTCCCCGTTTGTGGAATGGGGAGAGCGATGCCCACTGACCAGACTATAGTCTTCCTCTCAATAAGTCACTCAGTGTGCACTGAATTAACGAAGACACTTGGACAAAGAACAGTGCTTGCCTCGTGGGAGTTCACTTTGTACCAGAAATGTCATGGGCACCCAAGTAATGAGTAAGAAACTGCCTGAGGAGAGAGCCAGAGGGTGGGGGTGCACATGCTGACTGCACACCCTGGGGCAGGTGCCTGCACCTCCCTGGGCCTCTGGACCATCACCCGATTGTGAGGAATACACGAGACAGTGCCAGCTAGGAGGCACTGCCAGCTAGGATGCAACCCCGCAAACCCAACTTGGAGGCTCCTGCCACACGTCCCACTGGGCCCTGCTTTCCCCCAGAGCACATCACTGAATGCTGGCACCAGGCCGGTCCCACAGGCAGAGAAGAGTGGTAGCTGAGCTGGAGACTTGTCCACCCCTTCTCAAAGGCCTCGGCTCACTGGTGACCCTGTCAGGCTGTCATTACCTGAGGTCGACCTCTTCCCTCTGAGTCCAGGCCCAGTACACTGTCCACACACAGTAGTTGCTTCGGGCCATCCCAGACATATGTGGGACCCAGAACAGGAGCACAATCAGATGCCCATATACCATGGGAATATCTAAAAATCATAAGACATTGACAAATAGACTATATCCTATCCTGCGGCTTTGGTGAATATAATTTTATAACTACCAAGAAAGCCAGATTTGATTTTAAAGCGCCAAACAGGTCCAAGTTTCTCACCAGGATGTGGAGGTGTGGGGAGAACCGGCCTTGGCTCCAACTTCCTCCCCCCGGATCCACCTAGCACCGTGAGAGGCCTCAGACACCCGCGCCACGACCTCTGCCAGCTGCTGCCCCTGGGTCCAGCGGCTCACATAGGTACGCAGGCCACACTTAGGAGCACGAGCCAGGAAAAGCGCCCCCCAACCCACACACTCGGGACTCTGCAAGTGGGCTCCAGGCTATTTGGGTGCGGAATTGCAGGGTAGTACCCGAGCCATGGTCTGGAATGACGGAGCTCTTCAGTCGTGCAGACTTCTCATTCTGGGGGAGTGGCGCAGAAGGAGAAAGACGAGAGAGGGTCTTCTAAAGGGCAGGGCCCAAGGTACAGTCTTTTGCCTGGGTCTGCGGATGGTATAAAATCCAACCCTGTTCCACCTGCCAGACCGCCTACCTGGTTCTGCCGTGGGAACGACCCCAGAGGCTGGAGCGAGCCGCTAGGGAGACTGAGACTCACAGACCCAGTGCCGAGGCCACAGGCAAAGGCCCAGAGACGGCGCCAGACTTGGGTCCGAAGCCCCAAGGAACAGAGTGAGTAACTCATCCTGGTTTTCCTGACTTTCCCAAAATACCCATAGTCTTGGGCAATTCAAGACGGCTGGCCACCAGACTAAGGAGAGAGTTGGTCAGAAAGGTGTCTGAGTTCAAGAGATCGGAATTAGGCACCCAGAACTAAAGGCTCCATCGCCTCCCACATGTGCAGGGGAGCGGGTCCAGGTGGCCCCGTTAACCCGACTACCTTGCAGGGCCAAGGCAGAGCTGACAGGCCCAGCGAGACCCACACCACTTCCTCGAGTATCCCAGTTTGAAACCAAGGCTTGAGCACCAGTTAGGAGCAGGTACTTGCAGACGGATCTACAATTCGTTCAAAGCAAAAACAATTCAGCCTGCCCTATAAAGACCCCGTGCTTCAAACACTCACACTCATTCCACAAATAAATACATGTTAAAGAACCATATCTTCTCAGGAGTTCATGACTTTTCTAGATTTATCTCCTCTAATGGATCTTCCGCAAGAATGAACAAGAGATACTTTCATTCAACAGAAAAGAAAGAGGAAAGGTTATCAGCTAGTAGAGAGGAAATTCTGATTTCAACATAATGTGGCTTAAAAGGAAGTGCTGCATTTTGCCAAATAGCTGGCGATGAGCTTCTTACCACTATTTGTTCATAAAAGCAGAGGGAAAGAGTGCTGAGACTGGTGTCCCGTCATTAAGCGGGTGGAGGAGAATAATGCTTTCAGTGAAGATTCTCCAGGTAAATGAACAGTTTCATGAGCACAGAGAAGCCATTTCTGCAGCCTGAGTTCAGGCCAGACCTGCCCGTCAAAGGTGGACAGAGACACGGGATGGCAGAGGGCAGGAGAGGGACAGCCCCACGTGGGACTGTGGAAAGGACACTGAAGGGAATGACAGTGTGGGAATAACAGCCCTCCGGTGGGTCCAGGGCTTTGCCATCTAAAAGGTCACTGCGGAGCCCCGTCTCGGGGTGACAGCTGCTGCCTTTGTTCCAGTGTCTCTTCTGTGCTGGCCCTCATGCTAGGCAAAATGTGAGGATTACCTCCCTTCATCCGCACCGCAACTTGTAGGGAGGGGCTGTTACTATTGTCATTTTGCTGCTGAAGAAATGGAGCCTCAGGGAAGGGGAGGGGCTGGCCCAGGGTCACACCGCCAGGAGGCAGTGAGGCAGGACGCAGGTCCCAGGAGCATTACTACAGAGCCCCTGTCCCTGGTCTGTGGGCCCTGGCAGGGGGGAGGAGGCGGCCTGTCTGTCAGGGACCTTCCATCCATCAGGTGCTGGGTGCGTTTCTCATTTCAGGGTGTGTTACTCTCCACTGCAGTCCTTGGGAGGCGTTACTGTCCCCTTCTTGGCTCAGAGCAGGGAGGCGACCAGCCCAGGTCACAGAGGAGTGTGCCCGGAGCAGGCTGCCATCAGTCCCACCTGTTCAGTCCACACCCAAGAGCTTGGCCTGTAGGAGGGCGGCCCCTGGGATGCATGCCCATAAGATGCTTGTGCGTCTCTGCCTCCTGAGACCACCCCCCTCCTCCCAGACTTTGAGCACCGCCCCCTGGGCGGCTGTCTAGTCCCCCTCCAGGCTTGCTGCTGATCGCCTACTGACTGCTGCTGTGTCCATGCCTGGTCTGAGGTGACCTGCTGCAGGGCTGGTGCAGGGGTGCCAGCACACCCCTCCAGGCAGCCTGAGCCTCTGCCAGGGCTCTCTGGGAGCCACCCACCCAGTGGAAGTGTCCAACACAGCCTCTTAAGAGTAAGGCTTCAACTACCATGTTGCTGGAGGCATGGTACCCTGGGGCCACAGAGGTGGCACAGAAGAGTCCTATATTCTCAGCGGGCTGCCCGGGATTTGGTCCAGCTCAGCCTCTGACTTGCCACATGAGCTGGGACAGTCCAGTCCATGCCACTCTCTAGACTTTGGTATCTTTGACAGGAGGCAATGGTCTGGGTTATTGGCAGAAGCCTTCCCAGCCCCAGTTTTCTATGAGACCCTGGACCTTGACAAGGGGTCCATTACGTTTCTACAATCCAGGATGGCCACGACCCTTGGGTGATCAGAGAGTCCACACTTCTGCCCAGAGAGGCCCGAGATCCAGGCTCCAGAGTCTTCGAGCTGCCAGCACTCTCCCCGCAACCCTGCCTCACAGGTGGCACCAAGTCCCATTCCCCTTATCACAGTCTTACTCCTGAGTCTTTCATCTAAACCACCTTGTACCTCTACCCCTTCTCCTTGCAGCTTTGAAGCCTGTGACATGCTCTTTGTCTCACAGCCTCACTTGGTCCCTTGAATCTGAGACTGGCCTGGTTCCCAGCTCTAGTGCTGCCCCCAACCCCGGCTCTGGCTGTGACTCGGTTCTCCCTTTCCACTCCCCCCAGGCCCCAAGAGCCCCGCGTCGTCAGCCTATGCTGCCCAAGTGCAGGATGACAGGAAGACCCAGCTGCTCCCACTTCGGACTGCACAGCAAAGGACGCGAACACCCAGAGTCAACCCTGGCAGCTCCACCTACACAATCTCGGCAACTGTGGGGTGTGGGCTCCCCCCTCCCACCAGCAGGCGAGGCACCTGCGTGTGGGTCCTTCATTCTGCTGAACGAAAGCCTGGGTCCCGGCAGGTGTGCTCAGGCTTTGGTTGTGTTGAAATTGCCCTTCTGCCGTCAGTTCCCCCCTTTTGTTGCTGGGGCCCCTGGCTCGCTCTCTCATGCCTGCTTTTGTATTGCTACACATTTTTTTCAGCAAAGTAGGTCTCTGGCTTCGCGTGAAACCCAAACTCTCTGGCCCTGGAGGACGCCTTTCCTTCTGCTTTCCCCCATCCCAGCCCGGCACCACATCCTCACCGTCTGAGCCACTGAGGAAGGTGGCAGGCACCTCGGAGGCAGGTGAGAGAAAGGCCTTTCCCCGTGGCCATGAATGCCACTGACCATGAGGTACAGGAACCAGTGCAGCGGGCGCTCCCCATGTTCACTGGTGGACACACGCCCCACCTGCACCCGGGAAGGAGCCGTGGGATCCTCATGGCAGTGACATGGGTGGTGACTGTGATCACGGAGCCCTTGCTGTGGGCTGGGCGCTGAGCGGGGCTCTTTCCAGGCATCGCCTCTCAGTCCTCACTGGAGCTCTATAAAGAGGGCGCTATTACTGTCCCCCTTCCTCCCATGAAGCCACTGACGCTTAGAGAAGTGAGCAAGAAGCTCACCCCAGCTCACACAGCTGGTAAGGAAGGGCACACGTCACAGCCCCGTGCATGTCGATGCCCACGGGCCCCCGTGTATCGGGGTCCCCACACCAGCAAGCCTTGCCCAAGGTTCTATGGACACACTCGTAGAAACCCTGATGACACGATCCCCATGCACGCTAATGAAAAACCTTCAGGAGCACAGGATGCACCCCCCAACCCCGCCCTCCGCCATGAGCACAGCTAACCCTGGTCCCTGGGTAGTGTGTACCCAGCCTGACAGGACAGTCTTTGGACTTAGTGATGGACCTGCCTGCGAGTGCACACAGTAACACTCGCTTCCGTGCCCCTCTCCAAGGGGCTGTTTGGTAAAATGATCAGTAACCAACATGTTCCCCGAGTGCCCCACTCTTACCATGGTGACCACGGCACCAGAGGACCCACTGACCTCTCTGTCCCTCCTCCTCCTTGATCTCAATTGCCTACCTGCAAAGCCCCTCACACCCACCTCCAGGGGCCTGGCCGTGCAGCAGCCCTTCCTCATCAGAGGGAGAAAATAGATGGAGATGGTTCTGACTACATCAGCTTCAGCGTGGGGTATCGGGATGTGAATTATGTGTTCCCAGCGCTTCATCACCCTCTGTTACTGTCTTATCTTTATTCATTCTGGCAAATTAAATTAGCACTGTCTTTCCAATCCCTGTTCTTCAGGAGGAATTAAACAGCAGTGGCAAAGATGGGACTGGCCGCGATGGGGGCGCTTGCCGTGCATTCAACCTCGGCCCCCTGCGTCTGAAAGGCCCGATGCCCTGGAAAACACCGGGCGGGCAGGCCCTCTGAGGATGCAGTTTGGGGCACTCTAGGTGGGGCATTTGTCTCCCTTTTTTCTTCTTTATTCCCAGGGCGGAGTCAGCCACCCTTTTCTCATGCTGCTTACCCAAGGGGCAGGAGTGTTCGTGAGAAGTAGCCGCTATTGTCCCCATTAGACAGAGATGAACTTTGAGGCTTGGAGAGGTCACCTGCCAACCGCAGTTGCACAGCCTCAGGGACATTAGAGCTGGGGCTGCCTGCCTCCCACGTGGGGGTTCCTTGGGCAGGGGCTATGTCTTACCCGTGGTGGGTGCCCGGCAGAGGTTTGCTGAGGGGCTGTGGGTCATGCCCGCCTTCCGTCTCTGGGACTTGGAAGCAGCGGAGGGAACCAAGGGGCTCTGAGGCCCGGGCTTGGTGAGCAAATGTTGGGCAGGTCTCTCTCCTTCCATCAGTGCCTGCGGTTCAAGGTGAAGATGGAGGACGAGACTTCCATCAGCCCCTTTGCATTAAGGGCACATGGGCAGAAGGCAGAGTGCGTCTGGGTGACTGGACCTGAGAGAATTAACTTCACTCAGGGCTCTTGTGAGCCAAGTTTGGAGCTGGGTGCGGCGGGGGAGGAGGGGGGCGTGAGCTCCCCGCAGCTGGTGCTCAGGGCTGCCAGCTCCCACCTCTCTCCAGCTCCCTCATCTCCAGCTTTTCCCACTGCCTCTCTCCCTCTGTGCATATTAATCTCTCCTTATCTTTTTTTCTGTCCTGCTATCTGTGCCCTTTTTTTCCTTCTATGCCCTCACACGCCAATTTCTCACCGCCTGTCTGAACTGTATCTCTCCCCCTCCATCTCCGTCGGGGTGTGTGCGTTGGGGCGGCGGTGGGCGTGTGTGAGGATATTTCTCATTTTCTTTTTGCCTCTGTCACACTCCTGTTTTTATACCTCTCCCAAAGGCTCTCTTTCTTGATCTATGTGCGTATGTTCGTGTGCGTGTGTTTCTGCGTCTTTCTTTGTATGTATTCTTCTGTCTTTATCTCCCTCTAGGTGACTCTTTCCCTTTGTTGTTTATTTTGTTGGTATTTTTTGTTCCCCACACTGTCAATCTCTGTCTTTTTCCCCTCCCCACTTCTCTGTCTGTGCTTGCTGTCCGCTTTCTCCCTGCCCTCCTCCTCCCCCCTTGTACTTGCTTCTTCTATCCACGGGGTGGCGCGCGCTCTCTCTCTCCCCAAGATTAGCTGCTGATATGGACAGGGAAACCTGGTAACCTCTGATCAGAGGGCCTCAAGTTCCAAGGGAGAATCAGTCATAATTTTGGGCAGGCAGGCAGCTCTCAGCAGATATTCAGGGAAGGAACATGTTGCAAATCTGAGGGGGATCCTGACTCATCTCACCCATCTGCAATGGCAAAAACACTGGGCCAAAGAGCAGGGCTTGCTTCTTCTACTTCTTGTGTGACCTTGGGCGAGTCATTCAACCTCTCTAACCTTCAGTTGCCTCATTAGTAAAATGGGGCTGTTGTAAAGATTAAATGAGTCAATCGCTATAGACCTTGGAGTGTGCAGCGTGGGGAACACAATAAACAGAGGCTGAGCCAAGGCTCACAGGCTGTCCCGCGTGGCCGGAGACCCCCAGGTGAACGCTGGACAGGGAGGCTGCCAGAGATCACGACGGAGCCGTGGAGGCTTTCTGGAGGCAGTGCGGACAGGCTGTGGGGGCATCAGGTCAGGGCAGGGCAGCAGGAGGGTGACACCAGTGCCCTACTCCTTGCTGAGCTTGGGGCCTCTCCCTCCCCCATACCCCCACACCCGCAGCCCTGCTCTCCGGGGCAGGGGGCCCCCACAGGCTCCACAGAGATAGGGAGCTGGGCATCCCTCAGGGTTGGCAGAGTGACCAAGCCCCTTGAATCCATCCCACTGTCAGGAAGGAATCAGGGCTTGTGCTGGGAAGCAGGCGTGGGGCTGCCACCTTGCTCTCCCCCAGCACGTGGGGCAGGGACAGATGCCACCACCTCTCGGAACAACAGGCTCACTCCCTTCATAAGCATTCACTGAGCCCTGATCTGTGAAGAGCTGGCAGTGCAGCGGGGAGCTCAGTTTGGACGGGGAGGGGGAGGTGATTCAAACATCCGAGGACATAGGCCTGTTCCCCTCCCTCCCTCCCTCCCTCTGGGGGTCTCTTGATCTCTTTAGTGGGTTCATTTCTCCCTTTCTTTCTTTTCTCTTTTTAAAAATCATATTTTATTGATTTTGCTATTACAGTTGTCCTGATTTTTCCCCCTTTGCCCCCTCTATCCAGCCCCCCACCTCCCTCAGGCAGTCCCCACATCATTGTTCATGTCCCAGGGTCATGCCTATGAGTTCTTTGGCTACTCCATTTCCTATGCTGTGCCTTACATCCCCATGGCTATTCTGTAACTATCTGCACTTCTTAATCCCCTCACCTCTCCCCCCATCCCCCATACCACCCTCCCATCTGGCAACCATCAAAATACTCTCCGTATCCATAATTGTCTGTGTTCTGTTTGCTTAGTTTGTTTTTTAGATTCAATTGTCAATAGATAAGTTTTTGTTTTTTGCCATTTTATTGTTCATTGTTTTGATCTTCTTCTTTTTCTTAAATAAGTACCTTTGACATTTCATGTAATAATTGTTTGGTCATGATGAACTCCTTTAGTTTTTTCTTGTCTGGGAAGCTCTTTGTCTGCCCTTTGATTCTAAATGATAGTTTTGCTGGGTGGAGCCATCTTGGCTGTAGGTCCTTGCTTTCCATCACTTTGAATATTTCTTGCCAATTCCTTCTAGCCTGCAAAGTTTCTTTTGTGAAATCAGCTGACAGTTTTATGGGAACTCCCCTGTAGGTAACTAATTGCCTTCCTTTTGATGCTTTTAAGATTCTCTCTTTATCTTTAATCTTTGGCATTTTAATAATGATGTGTCTTGGAGTGGGCCTCTTTGCATCCATCTTGTTCGGGACTCTCTGTGCTTCCTGGACTTACATGTCTATTTCCTTCACCAAATTAGGGAAGTTTTCTTTCACTATTTTTTCAAAAAAATTTCCAGCTTTTTGCTCATTCTCTTCTCCTTCTTGTACCCCTATAATGAAAATGTTGGACTCCTTGAAGTTATCCCATATGATGCTTATGCTATCCTCATTTTTTTGGATTCTTTTTTCTTGTTGCTCTGATTGGTTGTTTTTTGCTTCTTTATGTTCCAAATCATTGATTTGATTCTTGGCTTCATTCATTCTACTGTTGTTTCCCTGTAAATTGTTCTTTATTTCAATTTACTTCATTTCTGACTGTGTCTTTTTTATGCTGCTGAGGTC